>KZ308479.1:572701-672247 GCA_000376725.2 Ladona fulva | reverse complement strand
ACGCATATATTAATAATTATTTATTTAAATAAATATACAGCTATACCTTAGCATATGTATGCAAAAATACACTCAGTCAGACAAGTAGCAAAGTGGTATCAGAGGTCCCCGGATGTCCCATCACTCCCTTCTCTCAGCACTCCTTAACTTCGCAATGGACGACCACTGGCGAGTTAAGAGGCCTCTCCATTTGCTGCTTCCAAAGAGACGTGCACTCCGACTCTGTGTGTGTCGTCAATCTCTTTTCGAATGAAAAAAACACTCCTTTTTCCCCTTGCACTTGTGCGCTCCTCATCCGCCACGAAATTACTCTCCGCGAATGTTTTAAAAGAAGGGAAAAAGCAGTGGGAAAAAGCGATTCAACGGAGCCATTGAATTATTAAATGAAATTCCGGGAGCTCCGGGGGTTTTATCGGCGGAAAGAATGTCGCCAACGGTTTCAAAGTGTTGCTCGCGTTAATTATTCAAGCGTTCGCCGTTGAATCGAGACTGCATAAATAACGGGCGCGCTTTACTTTTTAAAGATCATTTCTTCCAATTTGATCTCCGTTAAAGTTTTCAGTTTTCTTGAACTCGGCAAAAAATTTTTGCTTCATACGATCGGTTTTAATGTGACTTGCTGCAGATCTTGTGGTTTAAAGATTACTTGTCGCCTCATAAAATGGAAATATTTTCTCATTCTCACTGTTTTTTTCAATCGGTAGAATATTTTATATTTTAGATCGCAAATATATAATTTAACGTGCAGACGCATTCTTAATTTTCTACAATATTATTATAATTCTACCGTTATTCAGTATGTACGCCGATGTCTCGTTACTTCGAACTGCCCACAATAACATACGCAAGGGTGAGGAAATGTTGCAGTACGATTTTAACATGATATTGAATTGGGCTCATGATAGGGATCTTGTCATCAACTCTGATAAGAGAGTCGTCATGCATATTCATTCCCCTCACGTTTATTATACAGGTGACATTAATTTAATAAGCCATGCGTGAGCTTGTATTTACTAAAATTCAGATCATAGTAACTATCCTATAGTTAAAAATGTTTATGAGCATAACTACCTTGGTCTGACTATTGATAACAACTTGAAGTGGGATTCTCATATCCGTAGCTTCTGCAACTGGTTTCGGTGGATTTTGCTAACATTTTATTACCTACAAAATAAAGTTCCGATGAATAATTTACGGATGGCTTACTTTGCTTTGTTTGAGTCTCACGTGAGGTATGGAATAATTGGCTGGGGTGGTGCCTTACCTGGTGGAAAATTCAAATTAGAGTGCTTAAACTTATCGCAAATTCGAACGAAAGAACCTAAGACATCTCCGACTCTAAATTGTTTAAATCCTTAAATATTATGCCCCCGAAATGCATATTTCACCAATCTATACTAAACAAATTTGACCAAAACTCCTGTTATTGATTTTTGTCAGGTATATGTTATAATACGCATCCTGTTCGTTTTAATTTTCCTAAATTCTGTTTCTTGTATGACAAGCGTAGTCTGAAGTATCTTGTACTTTATCTATGGAATATTTATAAATGTACGTTCGACGCCGTCAGTAACTCTAAAAATGACTATATTTATGAATTGTTGATTCGTAAAACAATTGTTATGTCCGTAAGAAAATGTTTTTATTGCCTTTTTCATTTATTTTTCATCATCTTCTAGGTATTAAAAGGTATTTTGACTACTGTCTTATGTTATTGATGTAATTTAGTCTTCGCTATAATTTTTCGTTTTTTGCTCTTATTTTTCTTATTGTAATTTCACCACTTTTGTTTGTTATGTCTTGTCGTGTGATCCTTTGTAATTTTATTTCTGTTCTATTTTGTTCACATCCGTCCTGTCGATAGACTGTTAGTCTGAAAGGGCGTTAATGTTGTATGTGGGTATAAAAAATAAATTATTATTATCTTTACTATCAATGTAATTATGTGTCGTTTCAATATAGTATTATATTATCTTAATCATTCTCAATTTTTCATTATCATTATCCGTATTCCTCGAAGGGCCCTTGCGCTAGTTTCTCTATTATCTTTATTACATGCGTTACGGATGGAATAATAGTGAGGTGGTAAATTATTACTATTTTACCATTATTCCAGCATCACGCTATACAATCGTACAGTAAAGTATAAAATGGTATTTACAATGATGCATCGTTTTTGCTCACTACAGGACATCTATCATCCACCCACTCTATACACAAACACATAAGTAATAAAAATACATTATTACTATAAAATAACTCCAAGCAATAATCATACAATATTTCAATACAGCTGTCTAGCTTCTTATTAACCTATAACAATAGATCAATTTTCAAGTAATTAAAATACATTATTACTATAAAAATATCTCTTATCTGATAGGAATCTCTAAAAGATAGAAGAATTAACCAAAGGATAATTTGTTTATATCACTTCAGAGAAAGAACGTTCACAGATGATATATCCGATATAATGCGTCCCCCATGTTACATAGGCCGTTCTGATGCAGCAAGAAAAATCAGAGAAATAGATGATAGAACTGGTCGTTTAAAGAATTCATTTTTTCCGCGAACGATACGCGAAAGTGATCGATTTGCGAGGTAGAGTGATGGTGCATGCACCTCCTGCCACAGTCCAAAAGGCAGCTTGCAAAGTACATATGTAGATGTGGACGTAGTTAATGCCTAAATATTTAAAGTTTTTAGTTTTTATATTCTTTACAAATTATCCTCAGAGTCATCTATTTGTTCTATGCGATAAGAAAGAATCCAATTACGATAGTATTTTATTAAGATTCATATACAGACTCATTTAAAAATTCCTTTAAGAGTAAGTTTTGAGGAATCAGTAGGAATTTAAATGGTTTGAAATTATTTTTTAATTACAGTAACTGGGAAGATGTTTCATTGAATTAAATAATGAGACGACGCAATTCAAACTTCAAACATCCCGGATCCAGACATTTTGATAGCAAACCTCGCGGATTATTTTCCGAGTCCTCACAATTTGATGGAGATTTATTCATAAGGCACAAATTGAATCGAGGGATTGGTAAACAACGCAATTACTTAAAAACGTCGAGAGAGGGCAAAAATGCGTTATTATTTGGAACGAGCGGATTCTTATTTAGAAGATTTGAAGGAAAGGAAGAGTAATTGTCGATGGTATTTACTCGAAGTCAAAAGCCATTGAGGGAAATTAAGCCATTGTCAGTATTCAGTAGCAGTGGTGGATGGCACTTACTCCTCATATACATTGAATCGCCTTATAAGATGATTGTCCGTTTTATATAGGACAAGTGAGTGCTGAAATTCGTAAATCGAAACATGAAAACCATAGAGTTGACCAAGACGTAATGAATTTGTCGTGCGAATAATGTTTTCAGTTTTTCGTTTGTCATTAAGTATTTGAACTTGAGTTGCTCTTAAATACGTTTAGTTATATTAAAAATAATAGCTTTCGCCTACATTTTATTTCGTTTTCCGTCAGAGGCGTAGCCAATGGGGGGGTGGGTGATGTCTGGGGTTCTAACCCCCTTATCAAAACAGAGCCAACAATAAACGAAATCATGCAAAAGGTTGGCCTCCAGATACATACGCCGCTAGAGGTTAGCAAGGAATATATCAAGAACTATCAAACTGATTCCGCCTTTATTACATTAAGGGCAGTAGGTTGCCTACCCCTGAGTTACAGACAGTGAATTGATCCATAGATCTGAAAACCCCCCGTAGACAAGTCCTGGCTTCACCCCTGATTTCAATTAATATCACTAATGTAATGAATTTTAATTTTCACCTAAAGGATTAATTCTTATTATTATGGAATCCGTAGTTTTTAAAATCAATCATATGAAATGTGCAACTTATGGTAAGGGGAGGGACCGGTTAAATATGGACCGATAGTTATTTACTTTGGTAAAATAATTATTTTCCTATACCTATCGTTAATATCCTAACATATAAAATATAGCGATTGTGTAATTTGGTAAAAAAATTATAGAATATCTATTGACAAAGTCAACATTTCAGAGTGGATCAGTTTTTCAATGAAAGAGATATTTAATTGAATTACAATGTAAAAGATCATGTAAAATATGATTATGATAAATGTAATGTCTTGTTATTGCAATGAAACGTTATGTATTGTGGTAATTGTAATGTGAATTTGTAGTTCGTAAATAATGTAGAATAGTAATAAAACGTAAAATGTTGTAATTGTAATTAAATGTGATGTAGATTTTTAATTACCAGTCATAATACAGCTGTAACTACCAATGACAATGACTCGTCCTTTACACGATTATGTGTCGTTAGATAATTAAATTGATTATAATAATAACAATAATTATATTTATAACTATCATCATTATTATTATTATCATTTATGCAAATCCTTGTGAAATATTTACAATACATACAGGCGTTCGGGCAATTCGAAATCGGACAAAAAAGTGACAATGGGGTTTGTTTATGGATAAGAAAAGGCAGGAATAAAAGAAAGGAAGTTAGAAGAAAATACGAATGTAGTAAAGAAAAAAGGATCGATGCAAAGGGAGGGGCTGAAGTTGAGCCAACTTAATTACTCGGAATAATTGTGCGGGTCGTCGTCTCATCTCTCTGCACCCACCGGGAGAAGCTATTCTTCCCGAATTGGAATTTTCCAACTTCTGGAGAAGAGAAAAATAATGCCGGCAGATTCCACAAACCTCACCAATTCATTCAAACCTTCTTCGTACGGTATCTTCTTTACAATTCGCTTTTTAAACAGACGCCATCCATGAGAATAAAATCGATATTTAGAAGCTCTTTAAGGTAGCTTTCCAGCTGGTGTGCCGCATGTATGATCTTAGTGTGCCGCCGAAATCTGAGAAAAATACACCCCTCGAATTCAGCATTACGCATGCGTGCTTTCGTGAAAAGGGAGAAAACACCAATACTATACAGAAATAAGGAATAACAAATGTGAAAAATAGTGACATGAATGGGACTAGAACCCAGGTCTCCCACTTTCCGGGTAGTTTTTCAGTCGTTAGAATACCTGACCGGAAAGAGGGAGACTTAGGTTAGAGTCCCAGTAATCTCGCTATTTTCACACTTGTTATTCTTTTTTTCTGTATTCTTTTGGTTTTTCTCCCTTTTCCACGTCTATTTGGATAAAAAGTAACTAAAGAATGAACTAGGATAATGTAAGTGAGAGTGAGAACGTGAATGTGTTGAGGAATATAGGGGGAGAAGTGCTTTGAGCGATTTTTCTTACGAATTACCCTACTGAATAAAATTTAAGGAAATAGAGCACTCAGTTTGATGCGCTTCAGTTACTCAGTTCTTTTGCTTGGCTGCGCAAATAATTGTGTTTTTCTTTAGCTTCGTTATATCATATATAAAAAATATGTTAACGATAATTAATATAATATGTTAACGATCAATTTTAATTATTTACTATACATTAAAATCGATTTCATTGGAAATTTCGTTTCAAGGACATCTTACACTATCAGGCATGCTCAGAAACGCGGATTCTCTTATACATAACCATTCCAAAGAATGTTTGACTTTTTTACGTATGAAAATAGTATTTCCTTTATTCGATGAAGAATTAAATTTCATGTTACTTAATTCATTCTGTTCAGACCTTAACTCACTGTCTGTTGGTAGTTTGATCGAATATTTTGGTTCATTCTCCAATTTAGTTTTATTTTTATCGATTTGATGTACGCGTTCGAAAATGGAGAATCGCCAAACCATCCTGCCGAATGGAACCAAAATTTAGTTTGGTTCCATCCTCGTCCATACATTTCCAAGCCGTTCGCGAACATGCAGGCATGCATGAAATATAACTTCATGACCAACAGTTACACCACTAACAAGCTTCCTTGCATACAATTCTGTTTAATGGTTTTTGCGTGCTGTTATTCCCCTAATCGTTTTAAATAAATATTTCCTTATAAATAAATTTTATCTATGGCGCACCACCAAGGCCAAATCACATTGATTATATACGAATACATCGATAAAAATGCATTGCCTGTAGTATCCGCGCTGATGCTATATTTACAACACCAAATTTACCCCATTGTATTTTCTAATCCTTTTTAGCTATAGTTTTCACGTGCTCAAAAAGTTTTTAGTTATTTTTTAGGGAATATCTTGGGAATTTTTCAAGAGTAAATTCGCTTCTTTGTTTATAAAGGTGGGCTCCATTGCTGCGTCTATAATACTAAATGAGATATCCACTTCAATTATTTTCCTTAATACTTCTGACCGTTGAATATACAGTGGTACCTTGGTTAACGACGGCCTTAGTTAACGACGAATGGCGGTGATCAAAAAATTCCTCGGGTAACGACTCAGGCTTTGGTTTACGACGCCTTCTGCTGAAGATTGACAGTTAAAAACTTCTTTTATGATTATTCGTTTTACTAATGATAGTTTTTAGCTGCAAATATAATTGAATAAATTATATGTTGAGGTTAATTAAATGAGTTTAATCTGCATATTTGAGATTGTATGGTTGTGGAAATTACGCCTAGGATAACGCCTTTTGGTTAACGACCACAATCATGAAACGGATTACCGTCGTAAGGCATCATTGTATGAGCAAAATGCTTATTCTGACAATAGTAAGAAGATTTTCATTTCCTCAGAGGTTTCTGCGTATAGCTACACATTGTTAGGCTTAAAACTAGTCCTCAATAAAAAGAAATGTGTGTGGAAATACTGTCTGGCTGTAGACTGTCTCCTTTGTCGGATTACTGCGCATTTCGACAAAGTCGTGCTCGATCATATTAGATTAACTATCAAAACATTTAGGTCTATAACTCCTTATCCTGATTGAGACAATCGCTTGAGATTTCTTCGTTGTTCTCAAGATTTCCACATATTTAGGGATTATTGTTTAGAATGGTCAAAATTGAGTGAAATACGCCACATAAATAAAGATGAAACTATTTTATCATAGGCAGATATGGTAAGTATTAGAAGTATATTAACCAAAGTACCACTGTATTCCGCATATTTCCCTCTCTCTCTCACACATGAATATTTCCTTTTCAACGAGTGCATCTGGCTGAAATAATGACGATTAGTTATAAGATAAACTTACTTTTCGGAATTGATCGTGTTCTTTCAATTAATCTAGCGAACAACTCTTATGTTTAGGTACTTGATTTCATTTTGTTACTCTACGCAAGTTTTAAACATAAATTCTGTGTATTTTATACGTTTTTACGTTACGTTATATCCCCTTCTCTGTCGGTGTTTTTCCGCAACGTGAGTTTTTTTTTTTTGTCAACCTTGAGTTGCAAAGATTTTTTCCCACACTGCACTCTTTCTTTTAGTTTATAATTATATTTCGTACACATTATAATGACATACGAGGTTACGTGTAAGAGAACCACATGTGCGAATGCCGACGAATTCTCGCTGCGTGTAGCGCAAGTCCTCTCAGCGCCTTCCAACACACTCATCTCAAGGAACAACATGGAGCAAAGGAGCAGCAACATCCCTGACGACGGCGTCGCAACACCTAAGAAACCCCTCTCTGTCTCTCCCCTAGGGGCTCTCCCCCTACACTCCGGAGCAGCACCAGTAAAAGAACCACCCTCACTGCTTGGAGGGGAGCCTCTCGCATTTCATCCGGGCATTCCTTATCAATCTCTCCTGCTCTCTTCCTTTGTGCTCCCGCCAACTGCGACTAATGACATTGCGCCATACTGTCATCTCCTCCAACTACTTTTATTAACGCCACGACAGATAATTTTTGGGACGGAAAAATCCCGAGTTACCCGCCGCGTCTTTCATTTGGATTCTGGATTAATAATGGTGGGTTGTTGCGGCATGTGTTGCCATTGGCCCTCTCGTGTTTACTCACCGCAATATGAACTCCGGAAACTGAGTTTTTCTCAGCCGAACCACTGATTCGTGATTCGTGTATAATATAGGCGAGGGAAGCGATGTCCAGATATTGCAACAACAGTGCATATTAGGATCCCGGATAGCCAAGTGGGCAACGCGTTCGACTTTGGTGAAAGTGGTCCCGGGTTCGATTCCCGGTGGGGGCTTACGTGCGAAATGACCTCAGCTGTCGAAGCACTTTTAACAATACTACTATTACAACAGTGCATGTTCACTCTTTCTGAGCTAGTCTTGCGGAATTTGTAGTGACTTGGCGAAAAGAATTACCGATTTGCGAGTAGCAGCACCTTGTAATTAGAGACAAATGCTATGACTTCGGATACGACAGGATGTTCAATCCAAAGACAGCTGAAAAACTTATTATGAATGTTACGTGTCGACAGATTTCGTTCGAGTCCAGGTTAATCGCAATTTTCTGGTTAGGGAATGGTTGTATGTGCTCATGAATGGTAATAGCTATTATGGAAATGAATTTAATTCCATCTTTTTATGTACATTAAAGAAATTGGTATTATTAGCAATTTAGCTTCATGGATTTTGATTTGATACTGAATAAATCACTATTTTGTATAATTTGGCTAATTTGATTTTCCGATGCCTTTATAGCTTAGGCACACCACATTTGTCATATTTCTTCAGCAAGAATATTGCGTCTGAAAAGTTTTTTAAAGGAATCAGTACACTGCTGTACTTTACATTGGCATCTGAGAAAAAAGCTATTGCAAATATTAATATTCATAATTTTTTTTCTAGTAAACCCTTAAACGAAAATTTTGATTGTTATCGAAGATCATTTATTGAGGATTATTGATATAATGTTGCTCGATTACAGCGGATTATCAATATTTATAATTGGTTGCTTTGCACACCAATCAATGAAACGTCAATACGTGAGTGCTGGAGAAAATTGAATGTCTAAAAATTAAAGATTGAAAATGATACATTTTTAATTGGCCTAATCAGCTTTATTCTATGAATTACTTGAAACGTGTGTGGTGTCTGATTGCTCTGTATGCACTACTTCTAAAGACATACCTTTGAAAGGCACTTTGCACTACTTCTAAAGACCTTTGCGTTAACAAAATCATACGTTACAGTGACCTATTCCAGTTCTGCGAAAGATTGAATGAGAGTATAAAATAACAAAATGGAATATTGATTTAGGAAGGAGCATACATTAGTGCTAAATATGTTGCAATATGCACTCGTATAGTAATGAACAATTGTAAAATCAGTTTCATCTTACGAGACGTCAGTTCACTCTCATTCGTCTTACTGACAATTCATGTGAATGTGGTATGTCAATAAAGTAGTACTACTGTTACTATACTTAGTATTACTATTAATATACTATTATTACTACTATTACCATAAGAACCGTAGTATTACTACTGCTATCGTAGGAACACCATTGCGATAAAGTATGAGTCGATAAATTGCGATTTAAAGCATTTCAGTAGAAAATTTGGAAGAAACTTTTCGTAATTACTTACTATAACATGCCTTGACTAATAATACGCAACGTGGTTGTCATCGCAATGAATATCTGGAGATCAATATTGGTTCTTGGGTGACTTTAATGGAAGAGAAGAAAATGGTTTCTAAAATAAAGAGCGGTTCGACCGAGAATGTCGCTGTTAGTCTCAGCTTGGCAACAGTGCGGTCGCGGGTTCGAACACCGCTTGGGGCGAAGATCTGAGCATTCTGCGAGCGCGATCTACTTTTTTACGCGAGCGACCGCGCGGTTTGTGCGGGATAAAATCAGAATCGGATCCCAACGTTCATTGGACTCATCAAGCGAATAATAAAGTATCAAATTAACGATGGAAACGAGTTGAATGCCTGAAATTGAGAGGTTATTTTCTCCATGAAAATCAAACGCAGTGAATACTACATGTTCCTCCATTCATCGACCATCAAATGCAAAATTTTTGCTTAAATAATTAAAATTCGTCTGATAGTGGTGGAATTAGTTTCTTTAGTCAGTCATGGTCATGTGCACCAGTTACTGATTTCATATTATTATACGTTGGTTAGTGTCTGGGCCAATATGTGTACCCTTTGTCAAGTAAAAAGGGTATTAAATTGAGTTTAGTAAAATTTTTAAGGTTATAAAAACATTGTTTATGTATAATTGGATAAATAGTGTTAAAAAATTCCTTTTAAAATTTACTCCCTTTTTATACGAGTATATAAATAGGTACATACATACCTATCAGTAGGTTCATTTACCTCTATATTCCCTTCACAACGCCATTTTCTTCGCTTCCTGGCAACTTACGTCACCCGTTACGTCATATAACTATACTTTATATTTGGCTGGCACTTACAGTGTATGGAACATAACCGATACACGAGAGGAATATATCTAGTCAATTGAGTAAAAGATGTCTTTTTGAGGAGTAAGTCAAATTAATGTATCTGTTATATCCAAGTTCAACTTTGTGTACAGCTATATACTAAAGTGGTAAGAACGAACACTTAGTAATTTCCACAGAATATACTTTAAATTTACCTTTAGTTTCGTCTACAGTTAGGCATCATCCATAATTACCACTAATTATTGAAAATTACTAAGTATTTATTCTTACTTCTTTAGTATAAGTAATACTTGTTCAGTATCTCTTTAATATATTATGGCTAATGTTTTGAGAGAATAGGAGGTGGACGTATTCACGAGTATATACGATTTGCTTCCAAAATTGTGAGTGCTAAAGAGGTGTCTGATTTTTGAGCTAAAATCGATATATTTTTGTTTTCCAAACTCAGGAATGATTCGCGGGAACGAGGGCAAAATCCTGCCGACAAACTCCTCTCGGTCGATCGGTCGGATACCCCCAGCAAAGACGGACTACACTTTTTGTTTACTGTTTAATCAGAAGAGTGGTCGAAATTCCCCGAATAAGTAAACAAAATCCACGAATCGGAACGCGAGGAAGCGGCCTTCATTCGCTCGTCAAACATTTCGACGTGGTCGTTTCCAACCCCGTGGGCTTGGGTTTCGATGCTGTACCTGAAATACTAGATTTACAGCGTCAGCGGATCCGTTCTCCTTAAGGGTCCATCCCTCTCTTAAATCGCTCTTTTTTCTCTGACATTTAGCCTCCCTTCAGGGCAGGCCTCCTCTCTCTCCGAATCTCGCAACTTCCGGTCAGACCCCACGGAGAGGGGGTCTTTCCCCCCTACAATAGGCCCACAACAATAGGACTTCAACAATGGGGCTCTGCCGCGTGGGGGCTGTGGGACGAGGGCACCAGCCGCAGCAGCGGCAGAAATGCCAGGGGTGGGGGAGCACTCCGGATGGCTGCTTGCCCCCACCCCTTCATCTCCCCACGGCTACCCTTTTCGGTCCCGGAGTCCCGTCGTCGTCCCGTCTCTCCGCTCGCTGCTGCATCTCCCGTCCCGCTTCCGGTCGTTACCAATCCATTCGAGACTCGTTTCCTCTTTCGCCAAATAACCTCTTTAGCCGTCGCTATTTTTTACGTCTCCATTTACGACCTGCATTACGAATCAGACGAATGCGTAAACATCACTTTCGTCTTCGATTCGCGGCCCAGTTATATTTTTTAAGATCGTTTTGTTTTCTCCTCCGTTGAGTCATTCCTTCCTCGTTCTCGGCGCGCCTTCCGAGTCCCCGTTAAGCTCTGCTTTCCTCTTGTAATCGTTGCGTTTCGGTCCCTCCGTTCATTTGCATTTTCTACTGCGACGCCCACAGAATTATTCCGTTCCGTGCTCGTAAAGTTCGCGGAGGTTATGAATTTTAGTAGCCTATGCGCATTTATTACGACTGTCACCGAGAATTCCCTGTTCTTTTCATTCCCATATGCATTGCGGGAGGTTAGAGTGAAGGTGGTTATCAGCGTCAAAAAGAAGTAAAATGCTCAAGAAACGCGGTGTAATGAAAGTAAAACTTTGGTCCGGAACCGTTACCAATGCATCAAAGTTCGGAAAAATTCCGAAAGAGGTTCATTACGATTCGCAAACAGCTACTGTCAATCATTAAAGAACCACTTTCGTTGTATATCTGCGAGTTCCAGTTACACGCAGAGGCGGATTTGTAATAAAGCTCAATTGCCGAAGGCCTCATCTAAATGGGGACCTCGGTAAGACTGTGCCAAAAATTCTCATTAAAATTGTTCTGGTTTTTTGCGTCCAGATATGATTATGTATATGTTGAGTACGTTTACATAACATGTTTATATAATATATTAGGTTATATGTCTACCCACCATTCTTTGCAATTTATAGAAATACTATGCGTTGTAACTCAAAACTTGTTTATTAATCTTTGCCGTAATGAAGCGAGGTTTCCATTGGATGCATATTTGTGTATTATATGAAAAGAAATCGTGTTTTTTACTCAAAATTCCTAGTGGGGGCTTCAATATGGCCTTTGCATCTAGGGTCTCAGATAGCGTAGGTACGCCCCTGGTTACATGGGTACTCAGATAGGGAGTAAATCGAGTTTTATTCGAAAAATGCCTTTATTTAGGTCACATTGTATATACTTTCAGTTTGCATGAATTTCTACATAAATGTATATCTAGAATCAAAATATAATGTTCGCTAAACTTAAAAACTTTTCATATCATTTCATATCATATTTTTTGTTCTCTGTATTGAAAATGGGAGGACTATCTGAGGCCCAAGGCGTAAATATGAGATTGAGCCCCCTCTAGGAATTATGACACGAATAATTCAATCATTTTCATAAAATACGCAGCCAATAGAAACCTCAGGCGATTCAATTTGGCAAGAATACACAAAATATTGATTTATGTGCTATATTTGTATAAATTACAGTAAATGAAGGATACTCTTTACGTTGTATAGCTACATAAATTATCTGTTACATTCTGCAGACACATTATGTGGACTTAGTTTGTATATTATTCTTAGTGGAAGTGAGAAAAAGGAATCCATGAGCGTGTCTAATTCTAAAAAAATTCAAATAGTTTGAAGTATGTATGTAATTGTGGGTTCATGAGCAATCATATTGAGGCCCTCCCATATTAGATGAGGCCCTCAGCTAGTGCCTATTGCGCCCAATTATAAATCCGCCTCTGGGAACCAAGGTATCTCCCAGAACTATTTTCATCTCATTCCTCAACTAGATCTCTGAAAATGTACCACAGTACAGTACATAAAACAGGTTTCCATTAATATTTCGCAGTTTACTCCACAATTACTTAGAATTCCCTGCCTGACCAACTAAATACTAGTATGAACACACAATACTTTTACATAAAACGGTATAATTACTTGCTTTTGAAGACCTGACCCTTGCATTCATCTCTATCTACTTAGTGTATATTTTAAATTTATGCATTACTTGTGTTTCATATTGATTCTGTGTATTTCTTGTATTTCTTTGTATTTTGTTCGTTTTATGTTTGCGTTTTGTTTTCTTCATTTTGTTTTTGTTATTCAATCACAAAATGTGTTTTTTGCTCTTTGGGGTTTTTGTATGTACCTGAGCATCAATAAAAGTTATATAGCTATCTATCATGAAAAGATACACCATAAAATAGTTTTCGCATATCAATCACATTCCAAATATTTTACAGTGTACATATAATACATAAAAATTTCTCTCGCAAAATAGACTTCAAAGTTGTAAATGTGCTAAATTTAATAAGAATCACGATGAAGAAGCTTAATTTGAACATACATTATTTATTTTATCGTTTAATCATCATTTCGTGTTCAGAAAATGGGGATATTTTATTGCGAAAACTAATAAAATGTGAAAAAGGCGACGAGTAAATTTATTGAATCAAATTTATATTAAAGACGTGAAAATATGATGTAAAGAATACAAAGAATATATCTGCAAGTATTTCGAATTGTGTTTGAGTCTCCATGAGTTTGATAGCATGCTACGATTCTTTCGTGTTTTCGTGTTAAAAGTTGTTGCTAATGAGTTGTTTACTTTCGTTCTAATGAGCTGTATGATGAAGCTAGTTTTAGTTGAGGCAAATAGTAGGTCCCTGAGACCCAAAGCTTTGCCGATATTTTTGCAATCGTTGAGTATTTTAGGGTTGCATAGAGGTAGCATATAAATCTTCATTCATCGCAGATTGCAACGCGTTATCTATGGCCATTATGAGCCATCCAGAAGAGCTCTGCCGACCGAAGAATGATTGGTGGGAAGGGCTGCGGATATTTGTTTTGATTTTGGGCGCAGATCGTTCTGCCCTCAATTATCTCTTCTTTTTTTCCGCTCAATTATCTCATTCCCTTCGGATGAAGTATCCGCCAAATCCTCTTTATTGTCTCAGTGGATATCGTGTCATTGTGTCGAGTTGTAAATCCTGCCGCCCTTTTCTTTCCTCTGTGGCCACTCGCTGCCTCATTTGCAGGCTTCTAAGACGCACTTATTAACAATACGGTAGGAGGAATGAAATGATAATTATAATGTACTCCATTATTTTTACGCAAACTTTTATTATTACTATTGTTATTGCGTCATTGTTGATTGATATCTCAAATACTCCTGTAACTCTAAATTAATTTACCAATCACTCTCACTTATTACCGCTTGGATCTAAGATAGAAGTACTTTGTTATGTGAAATGAGCAGTTTTTGTTTTTAATGGTATTAATATTTGGAATAAATACCTCTTTTCAATGTATTATCAATAGTATTACTTATGTATCCATTAATATGTATTTATTGCTATTGTTACATTCATTGCTATTATTGTAAAATTTATTATTATTATTGGTGTTGTCGTTGTTGTTATATTTTTACTGCATGTTACTTATTATTATTGTTATTATATTCATGGTTACTGATAATAATAGCAAGTATCTCAGAGAAAGTTTTTTTAATTATTAAAATAGTTATTTACTTACGAAAATTTAAAAATTATCTGACAATATGGCATTTTGAAATGAGGAATGCCTTTTGAATTTAAATGAATATCTTTCTGTTTAAACTTAAAGTATTTAGACTATCAAAGAATAGCCTTGGGATATACCGGCGGTTGATGATACCTTTGGTGCTGTTTTAACTTGTTTCATATTCTAGATCCTTAAAATTTCGTTTCCAAGGTCTTGGTATTTGTTTCTCTTTTCATATTACAATTATTATTAACTGCCGTGAACATATTTGGCATCCTTCATCGCTGAAGAAGTGTTTCCATCAGCGTTCCAGTACGAGAATATCGCGGAATGGACCCGGGTTCGAATCCAGGTCGAGGCGTGTGAGTGATCACTTGACAGATTCGATCTTGAAGGTGCAATTCGTCGCACAAGTTGAAATATCTGTCACACACTTCCTTTAAATATCCATTGCGATGTCTATCGGAATACATCGCAGGCATTCCTTTATTTCAATCCTCATTCTTCTATTGCGTGCGTACAAACAGGTTTTCCAGTCCATCTTTCATCTCGTCTGCCCCTCTCATTTTATTCATTCTCCTGTCCTCCACGCCAGAGATCCGTAACTTAATATTTTTTGCATTCGGAGCTTGGTTAAATATCCGTCGAATGCTTCGCTATTTTTACCAACAGCGAAAGAAAATGTATTTATAATTATTATATTAATAATGAATGTGAAATTAAACTTGTAGGCCCTTTTATTGATGTAAAGAATGATTACCTTCTCTTACATATATATTTATCACTTAATATTTTTGCTTTTAGTTATTAAATGTATTAAACTACTGTTTATCTTTTTCTCCTACGTTAAATTCTTTCATAAATACACTAACCCTGTGCAAATTCATCTGCTATTTCGATTGTCGGCAGGTATGCCGTTACTTTTGTCGCTTTCTGTTAAATAAATGCATATTATAATTTTAAACAGACTAGGGACTACCATTCATTCGTTTATGACTGTTTCAGTAACTAACCATCTATTGTTAGCAACGTAAATAGTTATGGATCCCTACGGAGTCAATCACTCCTACTAACTAATACCTTGAATCCATTGTTTCATTGTTCTGAATTATGCCCACATTGGTGGAAATGATTTTATGATGCAAATATCGTCTCTGGTGGGATCTAAATACTAAATGACACACAATGAAGCGCCCATTAAGGATTTCATTGTATCCATACATGAATTGTATATGGTTAGTAATAAATAAATAAACGCATAGCAACCACAATTTCCCATTTTGTAACAAGCACTTTGTGTACCTTGTTTACTCATACATTCCTGTTGTTGCATCAATTCAATCCCTGCAATAATTCATGTATATTTTCAAACATTATCTTTTATTTTAGCAATTCAATCGCTACATTCGACCAGCTTTCCCTCGATAATGCTCTCCTTTACGGACCACTTACACTCTTCTCTCGCGCCATCTTTGTTTTTCCCTCGCATCTTTCCTCTCCTTAAAAAGAAATGAAATTTTAAAATCCTTTCTTAGACGTGAAAGTTATTTTTTAAGTCTTTTTGTTCTTTTCTTACTTATGCCTGTGCAATCTTTAGCCTGTAGGCTTGTTTTAACCTCATCCCTCCAC
This sequence comes from Ladona fulva, assembly GCA_000376725.2. Lineage (NCBI taxonomy): Eukaryota > Metazoa > Arthropoda > Insecta > Odonata > Libellulidae > Ladona > Ladona fulva. The sequence continues at coordinate 655,858 of KZ308479.1, read as the reverse complement.
CGTAAGCCACGAAATGCTTTGGAAAAGGGGCTGAGGCGACTATGCAAACTGAGGAGTGAGGTAGTTCGCCATTGCTTTCCTCACCGAGGTAGAACGCTATAAGTGGAACAAGTCCACGTTAGTGAAGCACAATGATTCTACAAGTATCACTTTTCGTAAAATTCAAAACGAAGAGACTATAATCAGTTTCATTTTTCATCATAACTCATACCTCAGTAGCTTTCGTATCATCACAGCCATGAACAAAACAGAGGTAAAAGTTGATGAAATATAAATTATTCATCAACCTGTACCAAAAGACAATTTATAAATATTCCATTCATTAGTACTTGGTAGGACCATTCTTGCTTATAGCCCATGTTAACTTATCATTGATTTATCTCATCACCAAGCATTGGTTCATTTTGGAACATTAAAAAACTCTTCTTACAAAATCTCGGTCATTCTTTTAGTCGACTGAATGTCCTCCCTGACGAACATCCGCTTGTTTTTTAGATCATCGGTCCTAATCGACAAATAATTGTAGACGAGTCCTGAACCCGAGTCTCATCACGGAATGCAATCCGTGCGCAGGAAGCCAACGTGCTGGACAAGTAAACACGCTCGGGAAGTCGTAATTTATCAGCAGCAATCGCATTATCTTCGCTGAAAGGCGTAAGGCGTGCGTTCGAATGCCTCGACACGCATCTCCATCGCGGCACTCCCGCACACGCGCACTTATCGAGGAGAGTTATCGATGTTGCCTCCACTCCTCCTCCTTCCCCGCCTCATCCCCCCTCCCGACCTCACCCCCCACCTCATCCCCCCTCCCCCCCAAACCACTCGGACCCAGTCTTCTTTCCTCGCCGAAATCCGGCCGGGGGCCTGCCTAACAGCCCCTTTCCCATAAATCACCGCAAAGGTAGGGGCGGGAACCAAGAGGCCAGGTGTGCCGTCGCCGAGTATCCACCCTTTCCCACGCCTCCCCCAACGCCCCGCCAGATCCACAATCTCTGCGGGAGAGCGCTTCGGCGGGAAATTATTGTAAAAAGAAGCCGAGGAAATACTACTGCCCCCATTCGGGAATGTTGTGAGTTTTTAGGACTAGCGCTGTCGACTCTACTGCAACGAGGCTTGCCAAGTCTGAGTCGGAAATTGAAGTGAAGTACCGCATTGAAGATTGATGCATGCACTTCATAAATTGTAAATATGGTACTGACAAGTGGCGTTAGTGATATTTAAGTGTAATTTCCAGCTCGTGTGTAAATTATAACTTGTTGACACGCTGTTGACTATTTATTTTCTGTTTAATGGTACGCAATGAAGGTTTCTTGGGAATTGTCCGAATTAACTGTTGAATACATGCTGTGTTTATGGCGGTTGTAGATTATTTTGTAAATGGAAGCAGTTGAAATTGTAAATTAGAGCAGCTCGTGAACTTTTGTAGTAAATGGGCGGGTAGTTACATACTAACAGTCAGTACTTGTACATATAGAAGAATATAATGTTGTTTGTATTAGTTGTTAAATCTACTGTAAACTTTCGTTGCCACCTGACGTAGGGCCTAACTGCGGTGGTATTGTCAAATAAATAAACAAACAAAGCCGATGAGACGTGGAATGAGTAACCTAGGAGATGAAATAGGGAAGGAGGGGAATCAAACAAGGATGCTCCTAGTAACCACAGATCTTCAATATATTCATAGAGAAGGCAATGAATGAAGCCGAGAATATGACACACAGGCAGGCTTTGAACACATATAGGGGATTGCGAGGGAATAGGAAATGTAAAGAACTATTACGATAGAGGGAATTAAAATACTCACTTGCTAAAAAGATTCATAATTTGATGACTTTACATCCTGCAGCAACCTGTGTGTATATATTTAATGATAACATTCAGCTATACAAACATGAGTCAGAGAATTTCGTCTAACTATATCTGTATTCTGTTTGGCAAATATATATTTTGTTCTCATGCATAACTAACTGTTGCTCGCAGTTCCGTCCCCGTCCGTACATTTCCAAGCCGTTCGCGAACATGCAGGCATACAGGCAATATAGATTCACGACAAACATTTATACCATTTACAAGCTTCCTTGCATATAATACCGTTTGATAGCCCTTGTGTGTTGTTGTTATCATCTAAGGAAGTTAACGATGGAATGGATGGTGAAAACTTGAAATTCTTGCAAACTACGTTACTTAGCGATCTGAGCAAAATGATGCCAACAGAAAAATTTTATTTAAACTTGACCTGTAAAAACAGCGTAAGGATCACAGACAAACCATTTTTTTCAGATCTGTGCATTTTTTCACTCGGGTTTGTTTCATAATTCGCTCAAATCAAGTAAAAAATTGGGCTAAATTCTTAATTCTGAAATAATATTGTTTTTATGCTTATATGCAATGTTTTCCAGTACTACACCGAACTAAAGAATTGAAGCCGTCGATGGAATATTAGAGCAGTTAGAAATGAACTGTTTTTCGCTTGTGACCGCAGTAGAGGACGCGAATCTTCCACACATCTGCCCTCGCTATCCGATTTCTTCAACGGTTCGAAATTCAACTCTAAAACTGTCCTGGAACATTCCCATAGCGATTGACAATTGAACGAAATGTAAGCCCTTGAAAGGAAAATCATAAAATAATTGATGAAAATTCACTTCTTCTCGCTTTTCGATCTGTGAAATAAATAAAATGACTGACGAAATTAAACAAATACCGAAAATAATTGTGTACACTTCTACCTTTCGAGTTTTCATTTTTTCTCTCTTTTCGAAAATTGGGTGCGTATATAGTCTTTTTTCAAAATGTACGTTCTCAACAAATGTTCGAAAATGGTCGAACCTTATTACATTCATCTTTCGATTTTTGGGTTAAAATACTTTTTATACATCAAGATATCACCGAAATGATAACAAAATAGGAACAAGATTCAAATTCTATTTAATGAGTCGGATACGATTTTTTTGCCCCAAATTGATCGGAGTGTATAGCCTCTGCGATCTAGTAAACACTGAAACCATATGACTTGATCTATATTAGTAGTAAATGGTGATATTATCATTAATTACAAACTGCGGGTAGGCTGTAAGTTAGTAATGAAGGGGATATTATTATTATTATAACTTTTTCTCTTTTTTTAGGGTATTGGCTTTAAACTCGTGACGGGTCTTAACCAAGTCACATGTTCCTATACATTTTTTTTAATTGAGTTGTGATTATTGTTATTACCATTCTTATTATTACTGTTATTATCATTGTTATTATTACTGTTATTATTGTAGCAATTTAGCTGCATACATTTATGTACATATATATATGTCCCGTCGACAGGTTTCACCTGACGGAACATCAATGTATTAAATAACAAAAACATTAAAATAAATAAAAAATATTGTTATCATTAATATTATTATTGATTATTATTTATTCCCTTCTCAGAAATGAATACTGGAAATTTTCTGTATCCTAGACACATATTTTACAAAGTGGATTAAGCTCGACTATTGTTTTATTGGTCCTTATGATGGTTAAGAAAAATTCTTGCTATTGAACATGTATTGAGTATTAGAATATTTTGAAGGTTCATCTATGTATTGTTTGCAATTTTTATTAATATTTATTTCATGGAAACAGCACCCCTCGATTATATCCGTTTAAATGTTTTGGACTACCACAGATAAAAACTACGATCGCTAACTCCCATTCCCTAGAACGGAAAAACTGGGTTAGCCGGGACTCGAACCCGGGACCTCAGAGTTAGAGAGCTAGCGCACTAGCCATTCCGTCTCCTAAGTACGTTGTACCATTTTCTTGTGTCGGTCGAGTCTGGATTACTGCATCGTAATTGCATTGGTTTAAGGACCAACGCATACCAAAAGTAATTTTTACTGAAACGGTTGGGCCTCCGAACAAGTATAAAAGAAATGTTCGATAAGTAAAGTTAACTGTGACCTGATTTCTTTTTAGAAACCGATTCTCACATTGACGCAATTTATTCCGTCCTTCAAATAACTTTTTTTTTTTAAAGTTGAACAGTTGATTCCTCATGGAAACTTCTTCATATAAATTATGACACTGTTCATTTTCTTCGAGTATTCCCAGGGAGACTGACCGATGGTGCTGCCCCCATCGCTAAACTTGTTCACTAAACAAACCTCATCGTATATTTTTCCTTCCTCAAATTCCTTCGTCCCTTCCTCTTTCGATTCATTTAATTAGCCCCGAAAATGTAAACGCCGCTCTTTAGCGCGGACACTCCGAATCCAAGCGTAAAGTCGCCTCGCTGTCCTTTTTTTCCCGACCGTCTTTTGTCACCCCAAATTAGTTAATAACGAGCGGAAGGTCGTTTGTCGCGAATTGCAGGCGGAGCGTCGCTTATTTATCGCAAATGCGGGCGATTTATCAAAGTGTCGGAAACGCAGAACAATGCGCCCCAGAATGGAATTAATGGCGATTGGAGCCGCGATCGACTGGGTTATTCGATTCGAATTTTCCACTCGATCGCAATGTCGAAGAGATCGCCGTAATCTCGTTCGGGGAAAGAAACGCATGGCGTGTGGCAAGATTGGCTCGGACTTCGATTCGAACATAAATGTTTTTCGACGTTCTTTTGTTATTGGCTCCATTTCACCATATCCGCCATCTTTCATGGCGGTCATTGTTGTTCCAGAAGTTCGTTCACTATGCTGTTTTGTTTGTTGAAGCGTTGCTAAATGTAGCGATTGTTGACAAACTCTTGTAGCCAGTTTGTTGAACTTTATATAATAACAATAGCGACAGCAACAACTGTAATAATAATAAATATAATAGTAAACATATTTATTTGGGCGAGATTGAGACTAAAAGTCTTCCGTTCCATCAAACCCTCTGTTTAAATTTGAAATGTCGCTGTGACTATCGACTCTTAACCTAAGAAAGCGGCGTTTCGCTCCAGGGACATTACCCAGTAACTCAAGAGTATTACGACACACGTCTTATTGTTAAAGAGATACACTTAGCGAATTACACAAAAAATATACATTATGGGCCGAATTTTTAGACGACACTCGAGTGGCCACTAACACTCAATACGTCACAAATCAACACTTGAGTGCTTGTGCCGAATTTTTAGTCTCAGAATGAGTGCTATATGCACTCGCCTTATGAGTTTCGTTGGATGTACACTCGGAGTGCTCATAGATCGTTTTGTAAACAAACAAGATGGCGGAAAATCTGGAGAGAAGCTGCCGTCTAAGGATTTAATTATCAAATTTAAAGGTTAAAACGCAGATTTTTTCTTAAAACTTGGTATGGTTATTCTAATTAGACTGGGATGTTTTCGTTAAGGTGCTACTTCTAGCTGAGCCATTAATGTTATCATTTTGTGAAATATTTTATGTTAAGGAGGTACATTTTTCAACTTATCTAAAACTGCTTCAGATATAGATACTTCTAAATTATCATCGAAATTGGTAAGAATAGGTTAAGAAAGCGTAGGACGTTTTTGACGACGATTTTAGTGAAATTATTGATTATGCCATGGAAAAGCATACATACACAGATTTTACACTTAACATACACAGATTTTACATCAGGGACTTAAGTAATCCCATAAATTATTATTCCTCTAAAAAGTTCCTCCAGCATTACAGGAATAATGAGGAAATTATTAGAGATGAGTTATTTCCGATGATAAACGACAATGTAGTTAATAATCGTGGACACCCTGTGCCACCACTACTAAATCTACTGGTATCATAAAAAAATTTTGCTATTTAAGTTTACCATTTGGTAAATTAAGGACAAATTTTGAATTTTAATTTTGAAGATAAAGAAAAAGTCTATCTATCGTTTATTATTAAAATTTGCATTGCAATTTGGCCATTTGGCCAGGTGGCAACGCTGGAGGGAAGTATAACATGATAATTTGAAAACTGCCTGGCATTCGCCAAATATGGGAGGGAAAAACCTCCAAAAACCTCCCGTAGGCAGTATTTGAACAATATACATAACGCATAATAATAATACACGTATGAATATAAAAATACATGAAACAAATTACATCATATAAAATTAAANATATTATTATTATTATAACTTTTTCTCTTTTTTTAGGGTATTGGCTTTAAACTCGTGACGGGTCTTAACCAAGTCACATGTTCCTATACATTTTTCTTAATTGAGTTGTGATTATTGTTATTACCATTCTTATTATTACTGTTATTATCATTGTTATTATTACTGTTATTATTGTAGCAATTTAGCTGCATACATTTATGTACATATATATATGTCCCGTCGACAGGTTTCACCTGACGGAACATCAATGTATTAAATAACAAAAACATTAAAATAAATAAAAAATATTGTTATCATTAATATTATTATTGATTATTATTTATTCCCTTCTCAGAAATGAATACTGGAAATTTTCTGTATCCTAGACACATATTTTACAAAGTGGATTAAGCTCGACTATTGTTTTATTGGTCCTTATGATGGTTAAGAAAAATTCTTGCTATTGAACATGTATTGAGTATTAGAATATTTTGAAGGTTCATCTATGTATTGTCTGCAATTTTTATTAATATTTCTTTCATGGAAACAGCACCCCCCGATTATATCCGTTTAAATGGTTTGGACTACCACAGATAAAAACTACGATCGCTAACTCCCATTCCCTAGAACGGAAAAACTGGGTTAGCCATGACTCGAACCCGGGACCTCAGAGTTAGAAAGCTAGCGCACTAGCCATTCCGTCTCCTTAGTACATTGTACCATTTTCTTGTGTCGGTCGAGTCTGGATTACTGCATTGCAATTGCATTGGTTTAAGGACCACCGCATACAAAAGTACCAAAAGTAATTTTTACTGAATCGGTTGCAAGTATAAAAGAAAGGTTCGATAAGTAAAGTTAACTGTGACCTGATTTCTTTTTAGAAACCGATTCTCACATTGACGCAATTTATTCCGTCCTTCAAATAACTTTTTTTTTAAGTTGAACAGTTGATTCCTCATGGAAACTTCTTCATATAAATTATGACACTGTTCATTTTCTTCGAGTATTCCCAGGGAGACTGACCGATGGTGCTGCCCCCATCGCTAAACTTGTTCACTAAACAAACCTCATCGTATATTTTTCCTTCCTCAAATTCCTTCGTCCCTTCCTCTTTCGATTCATTTAATTAGCCCCGAAAATGTAAACGCCGCTCTTTAGCGCGGACACTCCGAATCCAAGCGTAAAGTCGCCTCGCTGTCCTTTTTTTTCGCGACCGTCTTTTGTCACCCCAAATTAGTTAATAACGAGCGGAAGGTCGTTTGTCGCGAATTGCAGGCGGAGCGTCGCTTATTTATCGCAAATGCGGGCGATTTATCAAAGTGTCGGAAACGCAGAACAATGCGCCCCAGAATGGAATTAATGGCGATTGGAGCCGCGATCGACTGGGTTATTCGATTCGAATTTTCCACTCGATCGCAATGTCGAAGAGATCGCCGTAATCTCGTTCGGGGAAAGAAACGCATGGCGTGTGGCAAGATTGGCTCGGACTTCGATTCGAACATAAATGTTTTTCGACGTTCTTTTGTTATTGGCTCCATTTCACCATATCCGCCATCTTTCATGGCGGTCATTGTTGTTCCAGAAGTTCGTTCACTATGCTGTTTTGTTTGTTGAAGCGTTGCTAAATGTAGCGATTGTTGACAAACTCTTGTAGCCAGTTTGTTGAACTTTATATAATAACAATAGCGACAGCAACAACTGTAATAATAATAAATATAATAGTAAACATATTTATTTGGGCGAGATTGAGACTAAAAGTCTTCCGTTCCATCAAACCCTCTGTTTAAATTTGAAATGTCGCTGTGACTATCGACTCTTAACCTAAGAAAGCGGCGTTTCGCTCCAGGGACATTACCCAGTAACTCAAGAGTATTACGACACACGTCTTATTGTTAAAGAGATACACTTAGCGAATTACACAAAAAATATACATTATATATGAGCTCATCAAGTGTTTCCCTTTACGGTGTCGTCATGGAGATGATCCAGCAGATTACACCTCGATATGCTTACTTCATTAAGAAATGTTAACTGTTTACAAATATATACTATGGTTTCAATAATGAAATGTTGACAAACTGGTGTTAACTGCTACTTTAAGTCCACAGTTTATTTTTTAACAGTTGGTCCTTTAAAGGCTTTAAAGTAACAGCGTTCGAGAGGAACAATCTAAATGAACAATCATTTATTTTTTTCTGAAATATCTGGTGGTAACCAATAGAATTATGAAACAGAATCTTGTTTCATACGTATTCCCAAGAAGTGTCACCTCTGAATTTTATGAATTACTTTCTTCCATATCTGTCCATATCCATATCTGCCTTTGTGTCTGTAAAGTTATCAGCTAGTTGGCCCCAGAGGTGTACATTTTACCATTAGTTGTCTTAAGGTTTGGGGAATGAGGATTATTATGGAAGATGATAAGTTATGTGGATATTCCTTGTTTTTCTTACTGAGCCACAATGTTATATGCGGAGAATATCTTATTAATTATTACATTAGATTTATTAGGTTTCCAGAGAGAGAGTTGCAATAATTACCAGGACAATTGTATGAATGAATTGATATAATTTTCATTTGGTAATAAGTTACAATTAGTCCTAAGATAGTAAAAGTATCCAACGTAACGGCCTCATTACCCATTACGTTATAATTTTCAAGTTTCCTTCTAGACCTTCTCAACAATCGTAGCGGTTTCGGTGCTAACAAAATCCTAACCTTTGTAACTCATTGTAGGTTGATTAACTAATTGATTTAATCATCTCTTTGTTGTTCAGATTCGTTCTATCTGCAGCGAAATTGTAAAGTAAATAAATAATTAATATGGAGATTCCAAGATGAATGCCAATGTTCAGCTTATTTCAGTAGCTTTTTTATATTCTTATCCCTGAGCAAGATTGAGACAAAGGAAATGAGATGTTTCTTCTTGTGACCCTTACGAAAGGGCAAATGTTAAGATTAGCGATCTCTGTTCCATCAGCCATTTCAGTAGCGCTTACCGTTTTATCTAAGCGTTCCAAGGGAGTTATTAACATTTCTTCCGCATCTTGCATGAGAGGTAAAGAGGAATAAACACCCGATAACGTCTCCAAAGCGAATTTAGGTCTATCTTACGAAGTTCGATGCATGAGGCATCGGAACGGGAAGCAGAGTATGGCAATTACCTGAGGGCGGTGTGTGTAGAGCGCGCAGTCGGGGGCCGGCCTGGAGGCGGGCTCCCGTTGGGCCCCTCCCCCCACTCCAACATGGCCTCTTTCCTTCGATTCATTGAAACACAGTTATCGACCTCTCTACCTGTAGAATGCCTTTTATTACCGACGTGTCTTGCGGACATCCCGTACTTCTCTCAGGAATCACCTCCGACGATGCAATGTCACCGCTTGCACTCCTTTATCGCCCGCTCGAGTCGCGAATGTGCACAACGCCGCCGAAAAAGTTGGATGCAACTCGAAGATACTATCGGATCATCTTCGTTTCTTTGCGGTTCAAACCGTGGAAAGTAAAGTAGAGGTGCGCCGTTATTTCATCGTGAACGAACGGATAGTTACCTATATGTATATGCGTGTGATTTCGAAGGCAGGACCGGCTGTAAAGCAAGTGATGCGTCCGTCTCTGGAAGATGGAAAGGCAGTACTCAACGGAAAGTGGAGTGAAAGACTAAAACTAATGTGGAACTGGTCATTGTTCGTGACGAGGAGGTTATTGTCAATTAAGCTGTTATTGGCATAGGGTATTGGATATCCATCAACAAAGAGATAATCAAATCAGTAAGTTAATCAATCAACAATGAGTTGCTTAGGTAAGGTTTTCGTTAGCCCCGGAGCCGCTACGATTGTTGAGAAGTTATAAAAGGAAACATGACAATTGTAACGTAATGGGTAATAAGGCAGTGACGTTGGATTTTTATTTTAACTTAGGTCTAATTGCAACTCATTTTTAATAGAATAGAGAGTTGTATTAATTCACTAATACAATTGTCTTGGTAATTATCTTCCTGGAAACCTAAAAAATGTAACGTAATAGGTAATAAGGCACTTACGTAGGATATTTATGCTATCTTTGGTCTATTGGTAACTCATTTTCAAGTGAAAGTTATATCAATTCATTAATGTAATTGTCATGGTAATTAATATGCGATAATTAGTGTATTGTAATTATTTACCTGGAAATCTGAAAATCTAACGTATTAAGTAACACCTTGAATATTAATGCTATTTCAGGTCTAATGAAAACTAATTTAATAGAGAGTGTTTTATCAACTCAATAAGTTAACTCTTGGTGTAATTATTAAGTAAATAAGATTTTGTAACCATGAAAATAATTTTCATATTGTAGTAAAATTACATCATACAATTACATTGGGCTCCCGGTTAGCCAAGTGGGCAACCCGTTCGACTTCAGAAAAAGCGGTCCCGGGTTCGATTCCCAGTGGGGGCTTACGTTCGAATTGGTCTCAGCTGTCGAAGTACTTTTAACAATACTGTAATACAATGGCCTCAATAAATAGTGTTTAACTACGGTGTAAACATGTCATAACTACAAGGAGGAATATAATGACTGACAATGTTAAATACAATACATAATAATGCAGCATTGTTGAATAGCAAACATCAAAAAGGGAGTCGATGATGCCTAATAATAGCCAAGTGTCTCAACCTTATTTATTTAAAAATGTGGCCTCTATTTTGCGGTCATCGTTGGGAATGCCAAACGGCCAATGGGAAAGCGCCGATTTGGCGGGAATGAGCTCATCTGCAACATCAATGCAACTGAATTCTATCGCCCGCTTCTTTGGCAGACTGAACTCCGTTCGGAAAATATTCTCGGAACTCTTCCTTCGAATCCCACGCATGAACAGCGGAGTTTGAGAAGCATAGCGATCTGTGGAGTTATGCTCAGAATAGAAACATCCTCAGCCGACGGAAAGCTTTCGAAAGTTGGCTTATCAGAAATTGTTAGCTTCGAAGCGATCAATATAACTGACGAATACACATTTTCTTGGCGTGTCACTATACTTAGCAAGCAATCAGAAATTGGTCTAATTCTATGAGTAATGGAACTGGTGTATTCATTTAGACGTTAATTAATGAGGCAGTACTTGTTTCGATTTCCTATAAAGTTGACAATCGAATATCGATCCAAGCGACATGTCCTGCTCAAAATTCGGTCCCTCGGAAACGGGTTTTTCAATATCCTTTCGAGGGTGTACACTAAATATTTCAATCGAGCAAATAAATTTAATTTATGTAAATGAAGTACATAGGTATTAGAGCCCCTCTGTTAGTGCTAGTGCAAATGTAACCTTCCTCGGTAAGAGGACGATAGAAGATTTAATGTGATATGGTAAGATTTTGATAAATGAATATTAATCAAAATCTTATCACGCAACTAATTCTTTAAGTATCGATTTTAACTTGTTTGGTGTTTTCTTGTACTTGCATTGTAACGTAACAATACTATGTAACGTTTGCAGCGTTCATACTTAATTTTTCTCGAAAACGTGAACGTATAAGAGAGTTTACTTAATAGAGGAAAATAACATTTAATTCAATAAATTGTTAGTGCGAACAGTAGTTACTTCCTTTCCTTTGTTTGGGAATATGCTAGTAGTAGTTATGTAAGAACCTTGTTTACCTAGTAGAATAATAGGAACGTAATCAGATCATAAGAAACGAAATCAGGAATAATTTGGTGAAAATTTAACCTGAAACCTTCCCAGTTTCTATTCAAACACCGTGCAATAGAGAAATCGGTAGAGTGGCGTTGCGAGAGGCATTTAATATAATATTAAGGTTAATCTATATAAATGTATTGAGATTTCGGCTGCTCTACCAGTCGTTTCCACACTTTTCTGACGGGTGAAAAGGACCAGACGAATAACAGTTACGGATCCTGATTTACATCACTGCATCTAAGAGGTCTTGGGATACCAAACCAGTCTGTGCTGGATATGAAGTGACTAATTTCCACGGCGAACTAACCGAAGTGCGGGTTCGAAGAAGCGAAGGGGACACGTGTTTCCGCTCGCCCTCAACGCCCTCCAGCGACCTCCTCGAGAACTACACTGCGAACGAGGGGTGAATATGGCAACGCAGGATGCTGCAGACTCTCTCTCCGTTGGAATTGAACCCGTAATTGGAATGTTTTGAATTCTCGCACTGCTCTCGGGGATTTCTCTATCTTCGCGCGCCATTGGACCAGCCTTCCTTTCGCTTTCTCCAGCCGCCATTTTCCTCCACTTCTTTCTTCGCCAACTTCTGGGGCCGCTTCCGACTCCATTTGGACGTTACATAGACTCTAAACTTTCTCCGGATGGTTCGCGGTCTCCCTCAAATTAGTGTGCGAATGCCTGATTTAGCGAACTCTGCAAACAACCATCGTGTTTGTCGCTATCTACTTATTGGAGTTCTTATCGTAAGGGTTCGATATATCGATTCTAAATCACAACTAAATCGCTATCATTTGATATCGATGTAGTTGTGAGTCTTATATGCAATATGCTTAATGCCTGTTTGGCGAGTTTTACTCACAGGCCTCGAGTATTCGCTTTTCACTTATTCGAGCTCCAGTCGTAAAAGTTCGATCTATCGATCTTTCAACTACTCTAGTTCGTGAAACGCTTATAACCTCATGTGTTGGTGGGCTTTATTTTTTATCGAGTATTATGCTAAAAAAGTAAAAGTCAACTCTAAAACGAATACATTCATTGTTAAGTATTTCTTTGATGTAATAGAATCATTTCGATAGTTCGACAAGGTATAAGCTGGGAAATCTATCGAAACCTGTTACTATCTTGTCGATCTATCGATCAGCCATGATAAGAAATACAATATAGGAAGCTTATTCCAATGCAATTCCCGATATTATCTCAAGAATCCCTTAACAGAACGAAGTCTTTACTTGTCTTAAGATCGCCACTGAACACTGAACAATAACAGTGATAAAACGTCATTAATAAGGGCGGGATTGAGACTTCTTAGTCTTTACATTCTCACATGTATAACGAATAATAGTATAAGGAAAAATACCACACTATTTTTAATCGTTAAATACCAACGTGAATAAATGTATATACAGCAAAAGACATGACGAGGGCAACATTTTGAAATCACTTCTACATATCCGTAGTTTTTCATTAACAGATTCGGCGCGTAACTCAAGAGTGGGGAACTGAAAACGTGAAGTGGTGCAATGACTAATGTGTGCACAACCTTGAATTATTCAACATATTCTTGCGTATATTTTTTAAAATGAACTATGTAGTATATGGGGCTTTCATGTCCAATCCAATTTCACACAGAAAGGTGAAAAAGTTTGTGTAAAAGTCGAATTTTAAACTCAAGATTTCGATGAAAACACGGAAAGGCGACCAAGATGCGACAGAGGTATTTTTCTTCACTTAAATAAAAGATACATTATTAGGCCTTAGTAAGACATACAGCATCTATTTTATTATGGGCAAAAATTTTTTATCGAGCTAAGTTTATTTTGATAATTCACCACTTGGCAATCTCCGCCATTTTAAGAAATCAAAAGTATAGCTACGTAAAAAGCGGAAATTTAAAGTACAAATACAATATCGACCTATATCTATGTCTATGTAAGTTCCCAGAAAGCCGCCTTTCGACGTGTGGCAGAGGGTGTTTGCACCGTGACTCTACTTCCCTAATCGATTACTTTCGCGTATCGTTCGCGGAATAAAAGAAAATTTTGAAACTATTATTTCTAGCATTTATTTCCCTGTTCGTTCGCGGTTTCAAAAACGCCTTCGTAAAATGGAGAATGCATTATATCGGCTACATCATCTGTGAACGTGTTTTCTCTGAACTTATTCAGTAAATTAAGCCTTTGTTTAAATGTTCTATCTTATGGAGATTCCTATCGTGCGTCCCAAAATATTTGAGTATCCCTCGCTGATTCTTAGCATTTTGTCTTAGGGAAGTAAAGACAAACTACCTCACTCCTCATTTTGCTCTTCTTTCAATGCTTATGGTGGAGGGATGAGGTTCGAACCAATCTTCAGGCTGACGACTACAGTCTGTACAGACATTGCGTTTCAAGTGGAGAAGTAAGCCTCTAACATTTACTATTTACTATTTATTTGTTACTTTACTTGTTTCTTGTAAGGAAGAATCGGTTCGGAATTTTTAGGCGAATTAAAAGACATTGTAATTCCGGTAAAATACGAGCGCGATCTCCGAAGGCATCGACGAAGCGTTACAAGGAAGTAATCAGTAAAACATAGTTACTTTTCGTCGTCCTATCCGAATAGCATCAGAGGAACTAATAAGGTAGAATAGGTAAGATGATAATACATCCCCTGCCATACGCCACTGGTGGCTAGTGGGGCATAAATCTAAATCTAAAATCTAAGATATGCTAAATCGACCAAACTTACGTCACAGATAGCCATTTTTATGATCTTTCTAATTGAAAATCGCCTTTGTAAAGAGAAACGCACTTCCAATATTATAATAATCAACAATCCTGACCCAGAGCAAGATTGGAAGCCAGGACTCGATACGAAGCAGTGAATCGGATTCCCCCTTTCTCGGCGCCAACGCCTGAGGAATTCGTCTCCAAATTCCTGCTTTCGTCAACTTCGCATCGCTCTCTCTAATGGTTCGTAAACAAGGATTACAGGTTCGCTTGTTTGATTTTTTACGCAGCGATGGCAACCCACATTACGAAAGCCTCCGGTGGAAGCGTTACCTGTCCTCCCAACCATCACCACCCCCTTAATTACCATCTGCTGGAGCCGAGGGGAGCAGAAGAATAGCTCCGCCTTCTTATTTGGGGTTCCTTTAAAAAAGGAGAGGTGCGGTGTATAAAGCGGCGCGATAAGTAGAGAAGCTTCATTTCGGACGGTTCTTTCCAACGCAAATACATATTCTTAGCGGGGAATATTATAAAGTTTCGCAAGATAAAAGAAGAATGTACTCTCTCGGAAAAGATAGGCCATCATTACGTCTTCCATTCCTCTATCTTTTTTTTCCCCGAGGAATTCCGCATTTCTTACCTCTCGAGATGAATTTGTTTTATTCTCCTGGAGGGCTTAAACTATTTTGGTGGATTACCTCTACGTTTCATTTACAAACATATTCTGCGAATTCATCTTCTTTCATCTACATCTACATAGATTCCCTGCAAGCCGCCTTTCGGCGTGTGGCATGGGGTGTAAACTCCGAGCGTTCAAGTTACCTTTTTACCTTAATGTTATCGCGTATCGTTCGCGGAAAGAATGAGTCCTTAAAAAGACTTGTCCTCGAATCTGTTTCTCTTATTTTACGCTCATTGTCGGAACGGCCAAATTTTCAAGGTGGTCGCATAATACCGATTACGTCTTCCGCAGGTTTACGTACTTCCTCTGAATATATCAAGCAATCACAGCCTAGCTTCTAATCTCCTTTCATTCAGGGATTCCCAACCTGTGTCGGAAGTCATTTGGGTAACGCTAGTTATTTTGTCATAGTATTTTTTAACAAATTGTATCACCTTGCGCTGGATTGTGCCTTTCGTCGTATTTTCTTACTCCTTTAGATCTTACGTGTGTTTTCTACGTCCATTCAAGGGATAGTTAGTTACGCCCGAGGTGGTTTAGTCGCCCTTATCGTTAACTCGGTGCATTTGTTAAGAAAAAGATTAAATTTTCTGTGGTACAGTTTCTTTAAATGGTAACATTGTCGATAAATTCCATCGTCTTTTGCCACGTGGTATCTTTCATTGTAGAATTATTCCCCTCCAGCCGCCAGTGGCGTACGGCAGGGGGTGTATTAACACCTTGTCTAATTTACCCTTATGGCTTCTGTAGTGCGATTACAACGATCAGAGGTAAATTTCTGTCTTGGTCATTTAGTTTTGTTTACTAAGGGTGTGATGATATTAAGTCTATCAAGGACATGTAACAATAACATTTCATCTTATTGAACGCTATAAATCATAGTGTCATTCCGATACTATTACGTGATAAAGGGATATGCATGACCAAAGTACCTCAATCCTCGTCTTAACTAGTAGGCCTCGACCCCTCACTTGGACTTTTGTTAGTAAATGGTTTGGCTATGAGATCTAACCGAATCCGATTCCGACTATCCAGCTGTATTATGCTAAAATGTTTGTTAACACAGTATTGTTCTGCATATAAGGCCTACTTTAGCTTTGAGTTATTGTGGAGTAAAATGAACATTACCGGTTAAACAATGTTATAGGCGTCAATAGCTCTTTCTTAAATTCATTGACGACTGACTTATTTTTTCGCCCTCAAGCAGTGGCCCTCGGTTTTCAAGTGAACATGGTTGGTCTCACCAAAGAGTCGTTGAGGTTTCTCTTACGAGATACTTCGGAGTCTTCCTTCAAATGAACTGTGGAAAAGAAGGAAGTTCAATGTTTTTATTTTGAACGCTCTTCCGGGAAGCTCATTCCTTTTCTTTATTCATTAACCAGAGCTATCATTTCCTCGTTTGGAGGAATCAACCACAGCCCTCGATGTCTTGTCTCGAACGCCTTCCTTCCGTCGTTTCTCTCGATGTAGTGAAGGTGTGCTCAGTATTCTCACGGAAAAATCGTTTGAATTACTCCAAATTGAGATTGAAGTAAAACTATCAGTGTGATTAGGGATCAAACCGGACTCCGTTACCCTGCAGCTCCTCTATCATTGTCTAGTTAGGTTAGGTGGAAGAGAGACCCACATGGGCCTAACCTCGCCAATAAAGGGTCTATCTATCTAGTAGCATAAATCCGCTAGGGAACTGCCAGATTGTCATCTCCGTTAACCTTTGGATATCTCTAGGTTATGAACTTGCTCTCCCCCAATTTATTATGCATAATGTTTTATCCATTGCGTTCATTTTCCGGAAAAAAAATCTGCCATTTATTGAAAATGCAAGTGCAGACATTTTGAATCATAATTTAATTTTAAAGCGATTTCAGTAACTGTTTTCAACATATTAGAATGCTATTTCCTCCTATGAAACCACTTTTTATTAGACCATAGACAACGAAATAGTTTTTCATCGGAATCCAACATGTAAAGGCATAAGACCGCATATGAAAGCATTATTGAAAGTATGCGGTAAAGCAACTCCAAGGCTCGATTTTATAGAGTGCATTGTAGGTAGATTCGATGGAAAGTTTAGAGAGCGATGTTATATAACCTTAGTCAGGCTCCGTGTGGAATATGCGGCGAGTATGTGGGATGCGGCGGATGAAACGTGTACTCAAGAAAGTACAGCGCAAGGCGGTTCAATTTTTTTAATAAGCGCCATGATAGAAAAAGAAGCGTAACAAAATTGCTGTAAGAAGGAGGTTTGAAAGAAAGGAGATTTGAGGCTAGGTTGCGATTGTTTGATAAATTTAGAGAAATTACATTTGCGGAAGACGTAATCGGTATTATGCGACCGCCCTGGTACCTGAGCCGACAAGGAGCGTTAAATAAAAGTAATACATGCGAGTACAAGTCGTTATATGGGCTCATTGTTTCCGTGAACGATACGAGGCATCAATAAGCTAAATGAGTAAATCGAAGGCTTGGTGTTTACACCCCCTGCCACACGCCGAAAGGCGGCTTGCATGGTATTTATGTAGATGAATAAAGTCGAAATCACAAAGGATTCTTGAAAAGAAAACGTGTGAAGAGTCCTTCGAAATAGTTGAAGTCCTCCAGAAAGAATCACCGGATGAATTACAGCAAAACACTCCTCACCAAGGATTTTACCAATCTTTTCCTGATTCCTTTATTGGGACCTCTAGTCACTTATTCACCTTCACGAAAGCTTTCTTGGACGATGCTACTCTTTTTCAAACCTCATCTGTACATCTCTCATCCCGAGATAGAACACTTTCCTAATAAGAGAATTTATGTACCTGTTCTAGTTTTCACTATCTACGTGATCGTTAATGTAGCTTTCTTCCCTTTACTGAATCTCATCACTTTCGTTTTTCACTAATTTTACATATGAAGACGAGTTTATCGAGAATGCGGTAATTCCTTCCATTTCACTTTCACTCGACGTAATATATGTGACTGTGAAGCGGAGTGATTTAAATGTCCGCGTAGGTGCGGAAAGAAAGGGCCGGCGTTTGACGAATTCTCAATCCGAAGGTAAAGGACGGACAGCAGTCCTTCTTATATTGATTAGCAATTTTGGAGTGTAAATGAGAAAATGCCGGTGACAAGGTGGAGAAGGAAACGTTCGTCAAAGTGTGGGATTGAAGTGAAGTTGAAGAGGGGCGAGCGGTTGGCGGAGACAGGCGTCGGTCGTTTTGTGGATAAGTTCTTAGTCATGGCGGACAGAAATCCCTCTTCCGAATGCATTTATACATCATTTGCTTAGTCACTCCTCTCGAGACAGACTCTCTTTCATTTCTCAAATTCCGGGCACCGATCGAGCCGTGGCCGTTTCATCTATATTTAGATATTATAAGGAAAGATTCGAATGTAAGAACTGCGGTAGGAAAAATGGATTTATTTCCCCTCAGTACCTTTACTCGTCCATCAGTTTTAAATTCAACTGACTGACGAGTTACTTTGCGGTCTTCCGCAATGGTAGGGAAATACATGAGTTAAATGAAAAACGGGGGAATACAGTATAATATCTCTTCCTTTTTCTTCTAATCCATTGGTATGATTCTTTACTTAAGTATTACTTATATTGTCAACTGTAGTTTCATTTGTAATTGCAGCTGGATCATTTGTCTTATTCTTTATTTCAGTATTTGTCTTCTTATTTATTTATAAAAAATATCACTTTTAGTTTCATAGTTTTGTTGTATTCAATCCCGTGTAAAGGCCTTTTGCTGTTTATGGGCCTCTTTTAAATAAATTAATTAATTAAGATTACACTTATGCGTCAAAACTAGTCGTGTTATTTTGGTTTGTGTGCGTGGTATTTTTGCTAAAGTTTCTCTTTATGTTAAAACAGGATCCACTGTCCTAGAGAGTGCTGTTTTATTTTCCTACTTTCGTCTGTTTTACAGTACTATACAATGAAAACCTCTCTATTGGTCGAAATTAGGACTAGAATTTATTTAGACCATTTAATTAGACCATCTCCCATCTCTTTCTATAGTGAAAGACGAAATAGCACATGGCTGTGAAATCAATTCAACGGAATCCGAAGTTGCTGATGTACACTGCGAACTAAGTATGGCAGGGCTAAGGCTAGAATAAAATTTGTTCAGGGAAACTGCAGCCTTTTAGTAACTATTAAGCAAGAATACTTCCGTAAAAGAATTACCAGTACCTAGTACACGGTACATGTCATACACTGTGGTATTAAAACAAGTACTAGCGATTATCTATATTTTATTGTTTTTATTTTTAAATATGTGTATATTATGTGATTATGCTGCCACCAGACGTGTGTAACAGCGGCCGAAATTTGTTAATAAATAAATGAACAAAGTTAAAGCAGCTTACACAGTACTCAGTAGGTACATTTCTTGTACAGTAGTATTTTGCTTAGTTATTATTGAAACAGAACTTGGTTTCCATGGGAAAAAATTACTCGTCTTATTTATGATTGCTGGGAAAGATGAGAAATAGCAGAGAAAAGAATACTAAAAGCATAGGAGAAATGGTTCAACAGAAGAATATTGAAAATAAAATTGGGATACCGAGTTTTAAAGATGGAAGTCTAGGAAAAACTATACGGAAAATTAACGGACGATTTGATCGGGTGACATGCGATGACTCTCTGGTTTTGGAAGATAGTATTGGAAGATTTGGTGAAACGTGCAACAGAATATGAGAGGAGAGGTATTATAGAAGTGGAAAAAATCTCCTTAGTCTCCAAAGCATCCAATTTCTTTTACCAGTTCGAGAAGTGAGGATTGCACAGTACCATACGCATTGGAATTCCTCAGCCTTTTCAAATAACTCGCCGATTGCGTACTTTCGGAGTGAGAATTCTAGGAAAAGTTGATGGATTCTATGGATGTATTAAAAATATTTTCGACCCCTACCCTTACAATGTAAGCGACCTTCCTCGGCCCTTCCCAACTCCAATCCCTAACAGTATAACCGATAACTCACCTACAAATTCTTTCAAAATTTCCGACACCTGAAAATGACCGTTGGTGTTGAGTTACACGTCATCACCTGATGAGGTTTCTGAACGCCCTAATGAGGTTTCATGGGTGCCATTCATTTCTTCAAGTATGTGGCACCAACAAACTTTACTTCAAAGCATTAAAATGGAGGCAGTCGTTTATCAAAATTTCCCAGCTAAAAAAGAATCTGATTCTTACAAGCTTCTCTAACACATGTTTGAAGTTTGAATAAATAAGGAAAAAAACGCATCACTTTTATATTTCAAACAGTTACTTCTGTCGCCCATTTTTCTCTCTAAAGTAAATGAATTATTAGCCAACAGGAGGAGTTCAGTTGAATTATTTTTCCTCGATTCTCTCAGATATGATATATTCAATTAAATATCATTAACATGTCACACATCACTGCTTAAATTACGCTCACCTCCTCGACCGCTCAGTTTGCATTAAATTCTCAGATTTATTTACCAGCACTGATATTAAAGAAAAACTTTTAAGTAGGAATAATTCAGGAATGCTATTATTATAGACTTCAGAATCTATTTAATTTAATTTCGCATCTCTCGTCGGGCCTGCCATGTCCTAATGAATGTAATATATATTTTGTTTGTCCTTTGGTACAGAATAATAAAAAACGTATATTTCATATACTCTTATCTCAGTTCCTAACGTTGTCTCATATGAAAGCTGTTCAGTTATGAGTTATGCTGAATAATGGCACTAATTAAGGTCTTTCCTAATAGAATTCTGCGAAAAGTGTTACTCGTGTATAATTACACGTGGTTGAATAATCGTGGCTAAGTACAAACTACCTTACTCCTCGTCTTGGCAAGTGATCCTCATTCCCCTCTCCTTGCACTTAGTAGCTCATGGTAGAGGGGATGAAGTCCCAACCTGCCTTCGAGCTGAATACTAGTAGTCTTAAAGCTACGCCTAGCCTTCTGGCTCAATGAGAAAACCAAGCGCAAATTACCTCATTTCTCATCTTGCCAGGTAATCCACATTTCCCTCTCTTAGCTGTTCCTAGATGATGTTAGAGGGGATGAGGTCCTAACCGATCATTGTGCTGAACACATTACGGGCATTTATAAAGCAATGCGTAGCATTCTGGCGCAGTGAGGAAAGCTAGGTAGAGTATCTCACTCCTCATCTCACCTAAAAGCCTCATTGATTTCTTTTGAGATTTTCGTAGGTAATGATGGCAGGGATGAGGTCCAAACAGACCTTCGACTGAATACTTTATGGGATGTTTTAAAGTAATACGTAGCATTCTGGCTCAGTGAGGAAAACAAGGTCAAAATATCTCACTCCTCATTTTGCCTAGTAAGCCTCATTTCAAAGCTTTTCGTAGCTAGTGATTGAGGGGATGAGGATCAAAATAGTCTTCGGGGTGAATACTGTACAGACAGAATTCTTGTTGTAGGAGTTTACTAGTAGGAAATTAATAATAATAATAAAAAAATTTTTTCGACGCATTCTGAAGAAGCTGTGAAAGTGCGTTTGGCGCATGGCAAAAGGTGGGAGAGAGATGAAAGGGAAGGGACAAAAGAGGCTGAGGAAATAGGATCTCAGGGTACACACATGTATCAGGAACATCTCATCTCCCCCTGTTTGCGCCTCCTGCTGTTGTTTCAGTGATAAGAGTGGAACACGAGATAAGGAGCAAAAAGGGGAAGGAATAATCAAAGGGCGTCTCTATTACGGGCGGTTGTGTTAATACTCTCGTAAAAGGAGTTTTTTTCGGATCGAGATGTTGGGTCACATGTCTGCTGCTCTACGCACCCACTCTTTCATCTCTCATTTAATTTCATGCACTTCCCAACGCTGGTGCTCATTGGTGCGATTAATTTTTCTTTAAATATAGGTGAGAAGCGCTCCTGGATTAGTAAAACTGCTTTGTGTCCTGTGTGTGTATATGCTCTCCATACTTAATTTACGGTTTTTGCGGTTCTATACTTTATTCTCTCTTCACATCCAAGTTTCTGTTCGAATTATAACATAATTGACATTTCGCTGTACCTACACTTAGGAATGTTTCCATATCCTTTCGTTTCAAGAATTCATTTATTCCACGAGCGATACGCGATGGTAATCGAACAGGGAAATAGAGCCATGGTGCATGCACCCCCTGCCATACGCCGAAATGCGGCTTGCAGGGTACATATGTAAATGTATCCTTGTTGTTGCAAAGATATCTTGGCGTATAAACTATTTAACTGGACAAAACAGGGATGTTACTATGAAACGTCGTCTAAGCCAATTTTATCAATGTTTATGTTTCATTGTTGACTTTATCGAGGAGTAAGACCTCCATCCCGGGAAGTACAGTCTACGTTCAATATATCTTTAGTCTGACGCCTCCCTTCTTCAAATGTGTGTTAGCAGTTCTTCTGTCGCTGAAGACTTTCTACCGGAGCATCGAACTGGAACTGAATCGGAAATCAAAACCGGAAAGAACCGTCATTTTTGCCGGAGTGAAAACCGTACCCGAACCGAAAAAAACTTAAATTCTTGAACCCGAATCAAAACAGAAAACCGTTATTTATTTCGTTCCGATTATTGGTATCAGAAAATGGACATTTCCGTTGAGTGTAATTGGAGGAACGTTTACTATACGCGAGCAACTACGATGTACCTATATCTAACTATTACTAAGTTTTGCCTAAGATTTAGTGAAATTTAAGCGAGTGAAGCTAGAATGAATACAACAAACTTCCAGAAGGATCTGATATTACAGTAGCTGGTGCGAAAAATCCGGTTCGAATCGGTTAGACGCTGGCAGAAGGAGCAAAACCGGAATTATACCGAAATTGTTTTTCCGTTGTTCTGAAGGGAAAACCGGAACGAAAAATAACACGGCACGATTCCCTTTTTTCTATCTGTTCCTTTAAAATTCCGGATTTTCCTCGTTATCCACTGGAGGAATCTCTCTCATGTGACGATATCTACTACAAAGAGTTTAATAACTGCCACCATTGCTGTTGATCCCGAAACATGAGTGGCATTCTCGAAAAAAATAGGAATGAATAGAATTGGAAGTTTCAGCCTCGCCCTCCAACGGTAAGAACAGTTGCCCTCAGAAAAGAAGTGAAAAATAAGCCGCAATTCCTTCCGCGCTCTTGAAATATGCATTCCGTGGATGATTTAAATTTCAGATGTGCGTGGGTGGAGTCGCATCGCTCGGCGGAAACGCCTGCCTGGCTGACGACGAGGAGTTCATCCATACACCTGTTAAAATCCCTTCAATGCTAATGCGTATCGCATGCATTTGTCGCGCTACGAACTCCTCCTTAAAGATGAGAGGTGAGTCATTTTTCAGTTGGGGTTTTCGCCGCCCAAAATTGGGAGAAGAAACACGCACGAGGTTCTGAAATGGAGATAAATTGACGTTTCTACAGCCAACATTCAGATTCGCTGTACTTTGACTCAAATTTTGTAAATGACGGAGGAGATGAACTTAATTGAAGAGTAGCGAATTTATTGGGGTTCCGTGACCAGGTAAAAAACGGGTATCAGAATTTACGAAGGAAACTAAAACCTGAATTTTTTATCCTTTATAAACCTACCAATACCTTCGATCAATGGTGAATCTATGGCACGCGTGCCAAAAGTGGCTCGCTAGAGAATTTTTGGGCCCGTGGAAGTCTACCTGACCTTCATAGGCGTATTCAAGGGGCGGTTTCGGGGGTTCAAACCCCCCGGTGAGAAGAGAGTAAACAATAAATGGAAACGTGTAAGATAATAGTCACTCGCAATTATGCCAGACAAACATCGCTGAAGATTTGCAGGGTATATATGTGAAAATTAAAAAAAAAACCGGAGCGAAAACGCTCTCTAACGAAAAATCATTGTAGTGAAAAAATTTGGTCGCGAAAACTCTTTGTAGAGAAAAATATGTGGCGAAAAGTTTGGTAGCGAAGCTGAAACGGCAGCGAAAGTCTACATGTCGCGAATCTACTGTAGCGAATCTTCCGGATTTCATGCAACCACGCATTACATCGTTCAATTTTTATGGAAGGAACTGTACATCCAGTTTAAGTTTTGAGTAGTACGTTACTATGGAAAATGGATGATTTAACTTAGCTCCAATTCGTGAAATATGTTGTTTTCAAATCCCAGTGAACAGAATCTGATTCGTTCCATGCTGGTCGCATCCGCGTACGAATTGGATTTCGTCTAATTTTCTCCCCTTTCGTGCTTTTCCTCAATTTCATCTCCGCACTCGGCTCAATAAATTAGAGTGTATCGCCGATTCCGGGAGATATTTCCCATCCTAAAGCGCTTAAAATTTTTCTCAGGTTAGTCGAATATCTCTCATCGTGCGGATTGCATTCATTCTCTCCTTCCGGCTGATAGGTGTGCGATATTCACATCGATCTCATAAGATACGCCGCCGACGCTTTCATCCGGACCAAGTGGACGCTTAATTTGATTGCACGTTGTTCAAACTGGGATTTTCCGCTCTTCTCTTGTTTTCACGCCTGACCGGGGCTGTTCCAATCGTGTAACTGCATCTACGGCAACTGTTATTCGCTATTCTTAATGACACCAATTGCATCTTTCACCATTTCACGACTCGTATATTTTCATATATGTATATATAGATATCAAGAGTGAATATGCAGGAAATGCTAGGTGTGAGACACTCACCCGTAGTCTTGTGATCTGTGTTTCCTTATTTATTTATTTATCAACACCGCCGAAGTTGGACGATGCGTTTGGTGGCGACGTTAGCTTATACTAATATGAACTACTAATGCAACCATATTATATAGTTTTACATATACATCTACAGATTAATTAAGCACTAATCTATCGTGGTTTTTTGTAGTTGAACAATTATTGATCTTCCATTCCAATTCTTTCAAAGCTTTTATGTAAACTATTAGGTATTTCACGGGTTGCTGAAATTATTATTGGGACAATTTGGACAGATTTTTGCTTATTGAGTTCTTTTATCTCTTCGGCAGGGGTATGTATTTTTTCTTTGTGTTTGATGCCCATATTTCTTGTGTTCGGATTGGAGATATCAGGATATGCCCCTTTTCTTGTTTTATACGAAGAGTTATATCCGGTCTACTGTTTGGTCATTACTATCGGTAGGTTATAATGTTCCTATTGTAACCTTAAATGAATCATTTTCTATCGCAGGCAGTGTTGTCATTTTTGACCATAATTTATGTTCTAGTGTTACATTGCACTTTCTTAGCAGTTCGAGATATATTCATTGCATAAGCCATCATGTCTTAGTGTGTTTTACACACTAAGACACTTCTAAACCTGCCACTGCATTGCATACACGTGTAATGTATTCTATTGTTTATGAATGAGTATTACACCTTCGACGTTTGGAATTCACATTTGACTCTTTGGTAATGAACTTCTGCTATTTCCTTTATGGCTCTATCTTGAATAGCAATCATAAACATTTCTGTTTCTGAAAATGTATGTGTTGCTACCTATTTGTTTGATTGAATTCTGTCAACATGTGCTTGCAAAAGAAGGTTAGCATGTGTGCCTTGTAGTATATTATTACTATTGCTTTTATTTAACTCTGAGCTGTGCAAATGTTTCGAAAATTCGTTTAAGTGGAGAGTACGGAATACTCAGACTTTAAAAAATAAAATTTTAGTGCGACGAGCATAAACGTGCAAACATGCAAAAACCTTTTCCAAAGGATTAATCTAGAATTATAACAATTCATAGAAATTTTATTAGCCGTACATGACTGAATCGATTAAAAACTTAACAGTTCTAATCTACGTATGCCCCGAAGCCATTTTCGGCGCGTGGTTTCAGGAAATCATTCGTGCGTAAATATTTAATAATCTCCCAGAGGAAGGAAGGGGCGCCATTTTGGAATTTCCCTGTTTCTCCACGTCGTGGTTTCGGAGCAAACCTAAATTTAAAGATCTTCTCTGGAAGGTGGGGCTTAGCCGCGTTATTCCCGTGAAATTCAGAAGCTTCTGGGAGTAAACTGGTGATTATTCGTCGAAAAACGGACGCCTTCGTCGGGTGCGTTGTCGACAAGGAGGCTAATAAAAATTCCACCCTTTCCGCTTTATCTGGCGCATTTAATATGCGATCATCGCCAGGGTCAACTTTAATTCTGTGCCGTACACCAGCACCTTATCGCCTCGACGACGTGATTGAGGGGGCGGGCATCCCTAGCGACCTTTTTTTTGGGCCGCCGCGGGGGTGTTTGCGCAGGGCCCTGGAATTGGATAGGCTCCTCTCCCCGGGGAGGCCGCTGCAGATGGGGGGGGCCTCGTATCTGATGGGGGAAAGGGGGGCTCTATATATGGAGATTTGGAAGGCTCATGTGCCAAATTGTCACGTGCAATATGGTGGTAAATATAGAGAGAAAATAACTTTTAAATTATGCTCGATTGTGATGAGCGGAAGAGATGGAGGAAATGTGGAAGTGTACGGTAGAAAATATGGTCCAGAAGAATTCCTAGAAAGGAAAGGCTGAAGTGACGGAAGTGTTTATTAAAGCTGGGAAAATAGAGCTGGTGGACGTATAGTAGTAACTTGTGGGCTTGTTATCGTCTTTACTTGGCGAGATTGAGACTTGCAAGTTTCTAACCGAGAGAAGTAAGTTATTTAATGTGATCGAGACGAAGAATGAATAAAATATACATAGAGAAAATTCTGTCTGTAAAGCATTCACCTCGAAAGCCGACTGGGACTTCATCCCCTCTACGAAGAGTTACGAGGAGCTAGGAGAGGGAAATGAGGATGACTAGGCAAGATGAGGAGTGAGGTAATTTGCCCTTGCTTTCCTCGCTCAGCCAGAATGCTGTAAGCAGAACAAGCCCACGTTAGCGAAACACAATGAATCTACAAGTAACACCTTTTCGTAACATTGCATTAAGAGGAACGTTAATTAATGCCATTAATTAGCATAACTCATACTTCAGTAGCTTTCATATCATCACGGCCATGAAAAAGACTGAGACAAAAGTATATAAAAGATACACTTTTCTCAACCCTGTAACCAAATACAAATATTAAATATTTCATCGATCAAGATATGGCAGCAGGACCAGATAGCATAACAAGTGAAAAAATGAAACATCCTGAAATTGATTCCTGAATATGCTATTCGTAAAGCTGATCGAAGTTAGGAAAGAAAATTAATATTGATGGATTTTTGTAACACTTTTGGAATCAATCTAGAATGTAAAATTAAATAATAAAACACATCAAATCGAAATTCCGATTATTTTGGAATATTTAGTTATCTGATGAATGTGGGCGAGGACTTTGTTTGGGAGAAAAGGCAATGCTAAGGAGTTACTACCACTAACAAGGGAGGGCTAGTAATAAATTTGTCTAGTATTACAGAGTAATGATATTGATGCAGCTCCTAGTACTGTGCTAGCTTGGATCTAAAGTGATCAAGTCGCTGACCTGTGTATAATATCTTGGCAGTGATATCAAAGAGGAATGCTATGAGAGTTGGTGAAACGAGGCATTCAGAAGAATACAAACAATAGAAGTATTCCCTGAAAAAGTTCAGAAATAGTTCGAAATTGCGTCGCGTGCCCAGAATGATTTCCCTTGCCGCCTAGGCTAAGGAAAATAATAATGAATTACTAGCCCTGAAATGTAGTGCTGGAGGAAGAAACTGAAAGTAATGTTCATGGAATGAGCTCTTTTTAGATATTAGGAACTTGGAAGAAGCTAATTAATCAAACAGGGATTAAGAGGGAAGTAATTATAGAAGAGAAGGGCCAAGGTATATATTTATATACTGCGGGAAAATTGCTGATGGAAAACGTAGTGAGACGTAATTATACAGGAAAGTATTAAGAACGGAGGAGGACAATGATACGGATGAAGACATTTAAGATACTCGATGGCTAAAGACGATGATAAAGATGTAATAATTAACTTTTCTAGTTATTCAATTGGTTTACGAAGTCGAGCCAAGATCAATAACTATCGAGGACAAGTATTTAATTTTTTGCCATTGCAATGTCCATGTAAGACTTAAATTGTATCCTTTATTGAATGCGTCATACCCATTATTTCAAGTTTTCCAGGAAGTTATTGCTGATATAATATCGAACTTATTTATATGCGATGTATATCGATGTATCGACATATCTCGATATCGATATATATATATATATANAAAGCGCTTGGAGAGGCCTACATCCGACGTCGGATTGAAAATGGCTGATGATGATGATGATATATATATATATATATATATATATCAATATTTATTTCATACACCGAAATCGGAAATATCATACCACGACGGGAGTTACAAGATATGTGTATGGCAACAGAATCCCTTTGATAAATACAACGAACAAAACATCAAATAACTCTAAAAAATTGTATAGTTGAATAATCTACATCGGAAATTTACATGACAGGTTTTCAGGAATTCCCTTTCAGAGCAAGGAATTCCGTTTACTAACGTAACTTCTCTCAAATTTACCTCGAGAATTGAGTTTTACTACACTTCTTTTACCTCGAAGACACTTATCTCCTTGCATTCATTTCCTTACCTAAGCACTTTCGCCTTCTCTATCTCATACACCACATTTAACTTCCTTTCGTAGGTCTCCCTCTCCCTTTGCAACCACTCACACTGATAATGCGAAAACATAGCACTCTCGCGTTCCATTCCGCTTCATTCATCTTCCCCACATGTCCAAACCAACGTTCTACACCCCTTTCGCTCCGCTCCTTCTTTCATTCCGCATTCATTCTTTACCTATCCAAAGCAGACTATGTCTTTCCCTTTTTACCACGCAGTTTTAACAGCGGCTATGTTATTCATATCTTCATCGTACCATTTTTGGTTTCATACAGCAATGGAAGGTGCTGCTACTATATCTTGACGAATGAAACATTTATCATTTCCTTTTGGCACTGGATAGAGAAAAGTGTATCTTATAATTAATTCAGTCTCAGTCTTGTTCTTGACTGTGATGATATGAAAGGAACTGACGTATGTGTTATGCTGAATAGTGTCAATAATTAAGGTTTCTCCCTAAGCAATGTTACGAAAAGTTTTCTCGTAGAGTCATTGTGCTTCACTTACAGGGTATTGCTATAGCATTCTGGCTCAGTGAGGAAAGCAAGGGCAAACAACCCCACTCCTCATCTTCCCTAGTAAGCCTCATTCTCCTCTCCTAGCTCTTCGTAGCTGTTGGTAGAGGGGATGAGGTTTAACCGGCCTTCGGGTTGAATACTTTAATGGCAATTATAAAGATCTACGTAAAATTCTGGCTCAGAGAGGAAGCAAGGGCAAACTACCTCACTCTTCATCTTGTCTAGTAACCTCACACCTTATGCGATGTTACGAAAAATGTTACTCGTAGAGCTAGTGTTTCACTAACGTCGGCTTGTTCTGCTTATTCTAGCATTCTTGCTCAGCTAGGAAAGCAAGAGAAAACTAATTCACCCCTCATCTTGCCTAGTATGCCTTATTTTCTTCTCCTTGCCCTTTGTAGCGTGGTCGAGGGAGTGAAATCCCAACCGGCCTTCAGATTGAATATTTTCCTGGCAATTATAAAGCTCTACGTAGAATTCTGGCTCTGAGAGGAAAGCAAGGGCAAACTGCCTCATTCCTCATCTTGCATAGTAGTTATAGTAAGCCTCATTACTTTCTGCTAACTCTTCGTAGCTGATGGTAGAGGGAGTGATGTCCTACCCATCCTTCGTGCTGAATTCTTTGCAGACATATACGAGCAATGGAGACGCAACCACGATCGTTTTTAATGCTCCTTTTCTCAAAGCAAACATCTTCCTCTCTGTGAAACCAAGTCAGTGCAGTACCAACGCAGAAAACACTTCTTTTAAGCCAAAGTTTCCCCATGGCATGGAAAAGAGAGTCTCTCTGCGAGAAGAAGCCATGGATTAGCAATCGGAGCATTTATTTTTTTCTCCCTAGAGGAGCTCGGTCGACATAACGAGCATCGTTCGCAGGGACTCGAAGCCGAGCCCCCCCGGCGGGAGGCCGTATATCCCCGTCAGAGGCACCCGTTGGCGCGATTGGTGGGGGGAGACGCGATCCGCTTCGCCTTTGTTTCAAGCATCGGCCGCGA
Source organism: Ladona fulva (assembly GCA_000376725.2). NCBI lineage: Eukaryota > Metazoa > Arthropoda > Insecta > Odonata > Libellulidae > Ladona > Ladona fulva. The sequence continues at coordinate 625,712 of KZ308479.1, read as the reverse complement.
TGACAGATGGAGCTATCAAAAGTCCTCAAACACAGGCTCCCCCACTACCGCTCCCTGGGGAGTCTCCAGCAACCCTCTCTTCGCCCTCATATTTGCGCTCTTCGTTTACCCTCTGCATTTAAAAACGGACTTCCAGGTGTCCGTTGCGCTGTACTGCCACCGCCCTTACACCATTTCCTCATTGGCCTACGCTATCGACTATCTGTTTGATTAGCTATTTTCGCGAGGATATACTTCAAAGTCGACTCGTGCTGTAAGTTATCGGGGCTGCTCTAACCAATTGAGTTACCTTGCCAAGCCAAGGCTCTGCTCTAGTCATCCCGAAAACAACTGTGTCGGTAGCGAATGCCTAGAAAGTGGAAGATAGAGATTCGAGTCCAACTCGCATCGACGTTTTCTCAATTCTTCATCCTAGGATTTTATACCCCTAAAGTATCTTTGATCTGTGAGTTAATAATGATAATAGGAGTTAATTCGGGTGAGATTGAGACTATCGAGTCTCTTCTTACATCGAATCCTACGCCATATGAAATTTATAACGGATAGCTTGAAAAAATGCCAAGGTGAGATCCGGGTTTAAACACCTAAGTTAGGAAAAAATCGAAAACACCCAAAAGAAGGGGAGTGTGGAAAATCTGCGGAACGTACTTTAAGTCTCTATAATGTTTGTCTATAACCTTATTCATATGAAGCTCTTTGCTACATACATTAAGCCACAACTTCAAAGTAAATTGCCATATAGGACTTTTACGCTCAAGTCGTTGCCGACCTTGATCTTCAGTCTCGATGGCAACCAACAGATTAATCGGAAGATGTCAGCCATAATAGTAATTGATAAAAAAAATAATTTTTTATATTAATAATTTGGATTTATTACAACAATTACAAACATATTACAAATATATAGATATACAAATATATAGATGTACATAAATAAAGAATTACTTAAAAAAGACAAGATTTAATGATAATAATATATTTATGTTTTGACAGTTAGGTTCATTTCGCATATCCTCTCCCACCGGGGGTCGAACCTGGAGCCGAATTCACAGGAATGATACACGTTGTCCACTCCGATTGGCTATCTGGAAGCCCTAGCAGACATAATAACATTACACACAACAATAACAGAATTGTCACATTCTATCACTTGAACTCTTCTAGAACTTCCAGCTTGATTTTAGTATCGTAAATGTTTATTTTAAATTCACGTCCGCCTCCTTGTGTTTGAGGAATTCCAGAATAAAATCTCAGTTTTGTTTTTCATCGAAAGGTTTCTTACAATTAGCTAAAAAGAAATGAGTACGTAATTCTATTTCATACCAAAAATTGATACGAAGATTCATGGGATGTATTTTTTGCGAGAGGTTTATATCAAGAGGGGGAACAAATTCTATGCAAAGGCCACATATAAAACCGTCGGGTCGTGCTTGAGGTATGCATCTTCAAACAGTCCGACCTCGGATTCCTGCATAGAAAATCAAATTTAATCGTCTGGTAAATTAACGGAGAGTCATTCTTATTTTTTTTCGCTTGACATAAAAATCGAGGCTGAGCCACAAAATAACTCTTGAAGAAGTTTGAAGAATTGAGAACAAGGCCGCTAGAGGTGTCGGAATTGGCCGCATGTAGCTTGAAGGCCGCATTTCCCATGTCTGGTGCAGCCTTTTCTTGGGATCGAACACACTCGAGTCGACATGGGTGCTGAGGTGTTTAGAGAGGCGGATGTTTTAGCGTCTGGATGTCATCTATGATGTAAAATGTAACACTTCGCCGGGTTTTTAGCTACCGGCTTTATCGAGTATCGAACCCAGAACCACTAAAGGAGGATACGCTATCTTGGATGTCCTGGAGCCCATAGTTTATCTATATTAATGTAGATTTAAATTATTTTTCGGTTAAGTATAACATTAGGAGTAACAGTATTCTTTTTCGGAAGGGAAAACTTATTCAGAGAATTTAAGTTTGCTGGCACTTAAAATTATTCGTAAAAAAAAAGTAACCTTTCTCAGCGTCTCATCTTTATTTTACATGGATTACTACCAAAATTTAAAGCGGAAGAGTTTTGAGGGGCTCCCGAAAGCCAAGTAGGCAACGCGTTCGACTTCAGTGAAAGCGGTCCCTGGTTCGATTCCTGGTGGGGGCCTACGTGCGAAATGTCATAAGCTGTCGAAGTACTTGAAACATTACAACACTACTACTACTAAGAGTTTCGAATTATTCTACATACATCTCTTTAATATATAATTCCTTTTAATATTATCTTCATTAATATTATTGTAATCAGTATACGTATCATTATGTTGGTACTTATAAAATACATAGTAATTGCATAAAAGAATAACTGCATATACAAAGACAAATTATTAATACAATGGTTCATTATTTCATACAACTATACATAATGTAATAAATGTCCTTATAGTGGAATCGGTGAGAGGTAGGGTTTCATTATAATTAAAAGACTTTATTTCAAGGCGAGATTGGGGCTATTTAGTCTCTTCTTACACATAACCTTATTCATAGAAAGATTTAAAGATAGAGCTTTTGGGAGTAAAACAAAAGGAAAGCATTAAAAAGAAGGAAATATTTCACCTAACCTAAACCTTAGGAAACAAATAAGACCTACTGGAAAGCACCCACGATAAGGGGGACGTGAAAATCCTACGAAACCTACAGTTAGTAGCAATTAAAATTTAAAAAGAGGAGGGGAAAATAAGAAAAAGCAATTAACACTTATCTAAAATACAGATAAGGACACATGATGAAGTTGAAATACAAGAGATAAGAAGTTGAATACGGTAAAACTGTGGAAGAAATAGATGGGAGGACAAATCGTTTTAGTGACTCATTATTTCCGGGTACGATACACGACTACAATAAGGTAAGAGGTAATTCGAACTCGAGTTGTTTACACCCCCTGCCACACTCCGAAAGGCGGCTTGCAGGGTATTCATGTAGATGTAGACGTAGTAAAACAAGGGAGCATCAGAATTAAAACAAAAGTGATCGAATTTAACATAGAAAAGGGTCGCGAGGTGAAACTGTGGTGTAGTTTTAGCCTATGAACAATTCAGTAAAGATGAAAATCCACCGATAAAGTGTATTCTAACGAGTGAAGTCGTGAATTTCTTAAAGAGTGAAGCCGAAGTGTATTTGAAAGCCCTCCCTTGAGATGACGCCCGGTGGTTTGCATTCGGGCCGATGTAAATGGTCGTACGTGTGCATAGCGTACATTTCCCCTGAAACGGATGGAGAATTTATTGGCGAATTAATAAAGGCGTCCTCCTCCCTTATTAAAGCCGCATTCCACATCGGCCACCCTTCCCTTCCGCACCAACACCTCTGCACCCTCCCCTACACATCCCCTACCCAATTGTCTCCATTCAACCTTTTAATGCCTCCAATATCTGCTTCAGACAGATATTAGAATTGAAAAGCTCGCCTGGTCTTTCATTTTCTGAGGCACTTCCCTTTTCCATATCTCTATAAACAGCGCTCGCCCTGCGTTGGATCAAATTATTGGGCGAATCCTACAATCTTCGGATGAATCCTTTTGGGTTTCACGCAACGGTCAGCTGCGTCTCCAACCGCTAGTTCGAGCTCCAATTGGGGTATGGACGATTCTGTTTCTTTCTTACGGGCCAGTTGGCCTATCTATACTTCTTACTCTGTCACCTTCTTCAGGGCAAGTGGCTTAGCCAGGAGGGGGGGGGGTTTGGGTATTAAACCCCCTTCCAGAGCCGAAATGGGTTTTCAAAAATCGATGTGAATTGTAATTGTTTAAATATTTACCGCTAAACACGCCACTGGTGACTTGCATATGTACATATAAATTCGATTCTGTTTGTCACATTTTGCGCGTCCCGCAGGGTAGCGTAATCGGACCGTTACTATTTTTAGTGTACATCAACGACCTTAGCAATCTGATTGATAGTCCGGAAATTCGTAGAATTCGTTGAAAAAAGTCCGGAAATTCGCGGATAATACGGTAATTTAAAGGGTAATAGAGAGTAGAGAGGATAGATTAACCCTATCGAGTGACCTAGAAGAAATTATGAAATGGATAGATGATTGGCAATTGGAGCTAATTAGAGACAAATGTTCAGCGGTTAACTTCTTCGAAAGAAAATCTATTATTAATGATTATTCACACAGCATCCGAGGGATAAATTTATCAACAGTAGAATTTGAGAAATATCCGGGAGTAACTCTACGAATAGCTTAACATGGAGTGTCCGCATTCGTATTATAATTGTAGGCAATTTTGTGTTAACTACATTGTTCAGACCTTCACACAGACAAATCATAGCTAATCCTCTCTTCAGAGCTATGAGTGCTGGGTTTGTTTTATTTCTGCACACTTTTTATGAATCTACTGTTCACAGATTGTTCAGCTAAGACCGCCGCGAAATTCCTTTCATTCGTCCATTTTCGAAGAACAGTTGACTCATGGGGTTAGTATTAACATACATATAAGACTATATGAATTGTGTTATTAGGAAACATAAGCGGAGTGGTATAATTAACGGTTTTCGTTTTTTGCACGTGTTCAGGAATTTCATTTTCTCGGTTCTGGATCAATTTTTAATTAAAAAATTACGATTTTTAATTTCCGGGTCGGTTTCCGGTTCAAGTTCGGTTCGTGTTCGATTCCCTGCGGAAAGCAAATAGGAAATGCTCCGTTTGCTGCCTATAATACGCATTGCACCAGGAAGAGGTCTTCAGCTACTAAGAATTGGCTCAGAGGTACCTGAGTTCCTCTGAGATAAGTCCATCTCTAAAGAGGCACCATTAGTACTGACAGTTGTACACAAAGCTTATGGAATGAGAATTGACGTCGGGAAATTTTCCTCGCTTTCAATCCATGGATTCGGAATTAAAGAAACAGAAGAATAAACGAAGCAACGGGTCACACATTTCGGAATCAATCTCACGGGAATATTTATTTGTAGCCCTCGAAGAGTTGGTCGGGGATGTACCAATTTTAGTCGTCGGAAGGCCAGAGAATGGACGCAATGGCGTACTTCCTGTTCATCGGATACTCAAATCGATTGTCCGGAGCACTCGAAAGAAGGTCGGTTGGAGGGCGCTTGTGAGCCACTCAGGCGCTGGAGCGAAAAAAAGAGAAGAGCGACGGGCGCAGATACGCAGCGCATGCGAACTGAAATGGGAGGCTAAGTTCAAATGACCGATAAAATTAAAAAAAGGAACTTCTTTTACACGAGAGTAGGCTTTCGAAAAACTGCCATGTCGAAAAGTGCAGGTAGCATCGTTCGCTGTGAGGGCTGTAAAGTATACATCGGCTGGAGTGTATTTACAAGTGGGAGTGTACTTTCACAACTGAATCCTATATTCTAGCTACTTATAAACATTTTTGGAGAAAATTGGATGAATTTTCTGTTTAAAAGGCGTGACCTGTGTGCTCATGACTAGATTTGTGCCTGCTCTAGGCTTGTTGTACACGTGTTAGATTTTGGGGTGTAAGTCGTACGAGCGAAATAAATACAATTGTGATGAAATACATGAGATCATGGGTGAGAAAATGTGGAGAAAAAATCAGTAATAATATTGGAATGAAAGAAGAGCGTGGCCAGAATTGTAAGGAAAAAAGATAATAATATGACAGAATTACCAGTATGGTAATACTATTATAATAACTACTAGGGGCTAGCAAGTGGGTTACGCCTTCGATTTTGATGAAAGCGATTCGGGGTTCGATTCCCGCTCGTTGTGCATTTCCGCACATGTCAAATTCCACATGTACGAAATTATCTCAGCTATAGAAGTACTTTTAAAAATAAATGCTACTACTAATATTGACAATAATTCTGGTATAATAGTGTTTACCAGTATTGTGATTTGATACAGGTTTGGGCAAATATAGAGATTGGATAGAAGAAAAATGACTAAAACGGTCTATGAAGAGAATGTAAATGGTTCTAAAGGGCGAGGAAGACCGAATGGAATTGCCAGGAAATTGAACCAGAACCGAACTAAAAACAATGACAAAAAAACATTATTATTTTCCGAAGTTAAAACAGAATCCAATCCGAAAGGTTGAAACCCACGAACTTGAACGGAAAGCGGGTACCAATGCTTTTTCGGTTCCGGTTATCGTTTTTCATTCATGTGTAGTAGTTGAAATTTTACGACCACAGGAAACTCATTAACAACTAAGATTTTATAACTTAACTTATGCTTTATCTTTCTTTCACACCATATTTTAGTTCTATAATTTGATTAAAAGAAATTCTACGTAAGAATCATTAAAATCCTTGCAAAGGGATCATTTTATCGGAGCGAAAAGATAACCGGTTGGAGCCGGTTCGACTTTTATTGCCCGAATGAAACCGAATCTGACCCGAAATTCGGAGTTTTTATTGAACCGGAACCGGTTCAACCGAGTTGTAAACCGAACCCAAACCGAAAAATTGAAATTTTCGAACCTAAACCGAAACCGTCGACCGATATATTTTCCGTTCCGATGATCGGTTTCAATTCATGTGTAGCAGCTGCTATTATTACGGTCACTGGAAACTCACTAAATTGAAAATTAATTCCAAACTCATGCTTTATATTCCTTTCATATCATATTTTTATTCCAAAACTTAATTACAGGGCTTCCTGATAGCTGAGCTACCTGAGTGAGTAACGCGTTCGACTTCGGTGAAAGCTGTTCCGGGTTCGATTCCCGGTGAAGGCTCACGTATGAAATGACTTTAGCAGTCGAAGCCCTTTTAGCAGTACTACCATACTACTACTTAAAGAAAAGAAATTCTATGTAAGAATCGCTCATTAAATAATCCTTGTACAGGGATCATTTTATGTGAGCGAAACTGGTTCGATGTTTTCCGAAGGAATGAAACCGCAGCCAAACCGAAATTCCGGTTTTCATTGAACACGAGCGAAAATAATTACGGTTCAATGGCCTGGAAATCAATGCCTGGATTGGAGGATAATTTTATAATTATCATCATCAAAATCATCATCTTCATCGTCATGATCGTTTTATTATTATTAATTTATTTTTACGGCAAGGTTAGGCCAAAATGGCCTCTCTTCTGCCTAAACTCTGGAGATATTACATGGTATTACTAATAATATTATATTAATAACTAAAAATAATTTACTGAAATTAACTTAAATCTAAAAAAACGAAATCAAAATATCTCTCCAATCTGACAAACATGAGTACAAGAAAAATGCTACAGTAACAGTATATAAAATATTGCGAATAGAAACTAATACATATATCTAATTTTGAAGGAATAAAAGGTGGGGAATGATGAATGGGAATCGGAAAAAGTTAGCATGGATTGAAAGCGTGGAGGCATTGCTGAAGCGGTATGTATTATGAACTCGCGAAACTACGAGATTCGTTTAGATGCGGATCGGCAGTAAGAATGAGGATTTGAATGGAGACTATGGGTCCGATTCAAATAAATTTAATCCTCTATAAATGTGATTGATTACGATTGACATTAGTAACGCAGAGTTTTTTTTTCGTTATCTTTTATAGCTCATACGAATGAAAATAAAACTTCTCATTCACTTCCATAATACTGTCTGCGAAGTTATATTTCCATTATTATGACCTTCCTCGAGAAAACGCCTTAGAATATTGAGTTTAATCCGTATGAAATCATATTTAGATGTTTTACTCCTAAATATCGTATTCTACTCTATTAATCGCTTACGTTATAACGGACGGGATATGAACCGCAAACAGGAAAAACCGTTGTTTTTGCCTTATGAACTTATGAACCAAAACCGAAAATCATTATTAATTCCATTCCATTTTCTGTTTCCCAACCATCCACATTTTATATAAGTTTAATTGGAGAAAGTTCTATTACACACGTGAAAATTTGACCTGTAACTAATTATTACTAAATTTTATTATTATTATATTACTAATACTAAAACAAACTTTCAGGGTAATGTGATATTGCAGTAGTTTGAAAGAAAACGGTTCTAACCGGTTCGACGGTGACAGAAGGGGGTGAAACCCGAACAGAATAGGTTTTTGATTTTCCGTTAAACCGGAGCGAAAACCGGAAGGGAATTATATTATGATTCGAAGTCCTAATATAAGATACCCAAAGCATTACAACGACGTCCGAATCATTTCGGGGTTCGATTTAAATTCGAAATGCTACTGCCAATCAGATTGAAATGATTCGATGTGCCCTAGTGTAAATGTATACACTGTAGCACATTCAAAAATGTGGGGAAAAGGGCATAAAATACATTTGAAACTAAGATCTAAGAGGTTTTCTGCTCCCCTCACATATTAAGTATTAATTTTTTCTTTGATTGATCAACAGACAAATACCAAATAATCAATATTTACTCTTTTCCAGATGCTTGTCAAACATTATTAAAGCCCTAATGAATCTATGCATACGATGGTGCGTATATACGCTGCGGCTCCTTTATCGGTTTCCAATGCATCCGCCGAACCGTTGCGTAGTTATGAAAAAATAACTGAAGAATGATTTGCGAATTAATAGGGGACGGAAACATTAGGTATCGAACACTTTAGGTGCGTACGAAAAAGCTATTAAACGAAATCGAGTACGAGTTTGGGAAATCAAACGATGGATGGGAATTTGATTGTGAAGATGGAATGAAAAAGAAAATGAGAGAGTTGGAAAAAAGGGGAAGAGATGAAGAGACTGACATTTATCGCATCTGATTTCGAAAATGAATTCAGAAATAGGAGGGAAAAAATCCTGCGAAGAGAAAATTAGGGATTCTCATTCTTTAAAGCCAAAAATCAGTTTGAAATTGGCGGAGGAGAACAAATGGAAGTTTTTGGCCACTATTTCATGCAAGGGAATTTATTTTCCTAATGCGTGAGGAACAATGATGTCTATGAAAATGGAGAATAATGTATTTTTCATTTACTTTTGTCTCAGTCTGTAATAATACGGTAGCTACTGGAGTATGAGTGATGCCGAGTATCGGCAGTCGTGTTATTCCTATAACATTTTATAATCATAATTAAATTCTATGATAAGTGTCTTTTAATTCTATGATAATTATTCTTTCCTCTAATAGAACTCTATACCTCCACGTAAGGTCTTCCTACGTCACTTCTCATCCTGCCTAGTTGCCTCATTCCTTTTTTTTAGGATTTTCTAGCCAATATTTACGTAGAATCGTCTTTATCAGGTGAAATTGGGACTAAAGAGTCGCATCATCCATTTAATCCTTATCAAGTAATATACAATTACGAATATATGAAATTATATGGCATTAAACTACAATGTATATGGATACAACATTTATATAGATTTTTAACAGTTTTTGTTGAAATAGAAAGGAAGGAAAGAAAGAACTGTTTCGTGGAAGAAAAACCTAGGAATTTTTATCACAGAGAAAAATGTTTTCACTGCAGGAAATTGGATATGCTATCTCTTAGATGAAACAATACACTACTAAAATAGTTTATTTTATCTAGAAGATATCTATATCAAAATAAGGAATTATTTAATCTAGGAGATATCTATATTGAAATATGGTATCGTTGTATCTGGGAGTTATCTATATAGAATTGTGTGTTGTCGTGGTTGGAAGATTTGGGTATTGAAATTGTGTATTGTTGTATCTAGGAGACATCTATATTGTCATAGTGTTTTGCTTCCGTTCGAGGATATCTATGTTGTAATATCTATTGTTACGGTTAGGAGACACCCATATTGTAATACTCAACAAGTTGTATTGCTCTAATTAGTATTGTAATCAATGAATATGCCACCGAACAATTAGTGCAATTGTAACGAATGAATTAATTAAAGGGGAAGAATGCCCAATGCCACAATTATAATTTTGGATGAAACGTTCAAAATAAAAATAATTGCAGAATGAGACTAATGGTTAGAATCAAGAGAACATCTGCTCCAAAGTGAACAGCGCGATAGTTATGTACGATGCGTGACAAAAAAATACGCAGAATTATTCGCAAAGGAAAGCAATTTTTCTCGATCTATCCCCGTGTATGTAATAATACTTGTGCGACTTTATTCGGGCGAGATTGAGACTATCAAGTATCTTCTTACATCCAACCCTTCGTCGAAAAGAGCTTGAAAAATGTGAAAAGAAGAAAACAGATTTGTGGGTTAAAAATTTAACTTTTACTCCTTGAAAAAAATATATACCACAGCAGAAAAATACCCACGAGAAGAGGGGTGGAAATATCTGCGGAACCTACTGATAGTTCACAAAGTTTTATGGAAAATGCAGGTAAAATCACGTCTGAAAAGCAAAAAAAGTAGCAAAGGCACATTATTTCATTGACATAACAACTAGAAATAAATTGTCATAAAAATCAGCAGAGAATATTATGATATACAAATACAACGGTTTCAAAACAATCTGTCAAGTTAGCAATAAAAGTACTAAATGTACTAAATATAACAGCAAAAGAAAAGGTCATGTATCATCCTTAACGTAATCGATCCACAAAAATAAAGTGGCTTATGTACGTGTATGTAATTGTGTACGCACAACGATTATTCGGGGAATATGTAGGTATGTAAATTGTCGCAGAGAAAAGGAAGGCGGACGAGATATTGAATAAATGGAATGCGCGAAAAGTATTCGGATGTCTGAAGCGAAGGTCGTATGAGTGCGTAGAGAAGTACTTGTGCACAGTCCGTTTGGTTGCTCACCTCGAATAAGGAGAAGAGAGATATTTATATATGAGTGTGTGTTAGACGGCGCAGAATGAAATGGTCGATATGGGATAGTGAGGGTCAGAGAGAGAAAAAGGGGAGAGTAATCCTGTTCCACGCCCCGATTGGAGGACGAGATTGGTTGGTACGTGTTTCGCGAGATGAAAAGGGGAGAGAGAGAGGTTATTTGGAAGAGGAGGTGAGAGATAAGATGGCGGAATACGCGTGGAATATTAAACGGTCGCGGGGGAGTCGATCGTTGACGTGCAAACACGTCATTGCATCCGACGCGATACGTCGAGCATTCCGATGCTGGGATTTATGATTGTGCGCTCGATTATTTGCATTATGGCTCCGCTCCGATGTCGAGACGAAAAGTATGAGCTAATGGTGGGCATGAAGTCCCTCGTCTACCAAATTGTAGATGATGGCAGGCGAGGGATAGTCATTCAATGTTCAAAGGCGTTAGCTTTTCTTGTATTAAATGCGAATATTCTGGTTTTATATTCTCGTTTTAGCGTAAGGTACTTCATTCCTCTCTTATTTTATATTTATTTTTAGTGACTTTTATTTATTGATTTATTATAACACGTGATTTGGGTGCTTCCTGTATGTGTTCTATAAATTATTATTATTAAACAAAGTCAGTAAGAGTACCAACTCCTCCACCAATAACAACCACAAGGGACAAGGGAGTTTATATATAGGCAAGATGACAATCAGGTACGGACTGTTGCTTTTTTGTTAATTTGGAAAAATCTGTCGACTCGGTGTAATATCTAGGAATTTCTCCCACAAACAACTTAAACTTGAGCGCTCGGTTTTGTGAACTGCATTGTAGGGGAATGCGATGATAAGGTTAGAGAGCGATGTTATTTCACTTTGATCGTCTGAAATATGCGGCGTGTATATAGGGTCCAGCGGATGAAACGTGTACCCGCGAACTCGAGAAAGTAGAGCGCAAGGCGATACGATTAGTTAAAAAGTGCCACGAGAAGCAAGCAAGCGTTACGCAAATGCTCTCAGACGCAGGTTGGGAATAGTTGAAAGAAAGGAGATAAGAAGCTAGGCTGTATTGCTTGATAAATTCAGAGAAAGTACATTTGCGGAAGTCGTAATCGGTATAATGCGACCCCCTTCTGCTCCTTCGACCGACAAGAAGCGTAAAATAAGAGAAATAGATGCGAGGACGAGTCGTTTCAGGAACTCATTTTTTCTACGGACGATACTCGATAAGAATACTGGCTTGTGGGACATAAATGTAGATGTAGATCTTGAGACTTATTTCCCAGTACCCTCACAAACAGCCATTCATTGAACACTTAGAAGAAGGGCGTGATCAGTAACAATAGACAAACAAACACTATTATTTCCTTGTCAGAAAAATCCGAATAACCGGGGCTCGAACCCGGGACCTTTGTTAGAGTGCTAGCCAATATACCCAAGATAACTAATCCATCACCGCTACCGAAACTATAGTGAATTCGTGAATATTTTTGATTTTGCGATATATTGCTATATTTTACTGTTATATCTATTACCATGGTACAATATTACAAGTAAGGTTTTCTGAAGAGTTTCTATGTTTATTTTACAGGAAAATGCTTGTCTGTAAAGTTGTTAGGTTAGTTGTGCCCTACACCCTTGGTCCTTGCTATTGGCTGGCAAAATTCCTGAAGAGGGAATGAGGTATCCAATGCATGATGAGGAGTGAGGTATTTCGAATTTTTTTCTCACTGCATTTGAAAGCTATCCGGAATGCAATGGAATACATACACAAAATGGAAACATTTTCCATTCATGGAAATATTGTTTAACATCCTGGAGAAGCTCAGTTGTTTTATTTACGTGCGTGTCTACATCTGTGCTTTACATTGCACAAGTGTATGTGAGAATAAACATCTTCGTCTAATGATTGAAGTCATGCTCGGATCATCATGAAAAAAACTGCGATGGCATATAAATCCAATTCTTGTTACACAAATGGCCTGGTATGGTATTTGTATTGATTTCTCATATTCATTTATCTCTGTATGAAACAAGGGGTTGCAAATTTTTTCATCGAAAGGCATATAGCATAAATTGATATCATTAGCCTGTATATGAAATCATCCAGTGGTACTTACGCTATTACCCATTAAAAGACATTAAAATAAGCAACTAAATCGAAATTACACGAAGAAAAAACAAATTTGTTCGCAATGCTGGAAAAGAGAGAATATTTTCACCTGACGTCACATCCGAGGCCGCGAAGCTAAATAACGTAATGACCCACTAGGACCAGGATGATGAGTACTGTAGTTGGTGGGAGACGTTATTCATGTACAGTATTCTGCATGAGTGTATGTAATAATTCTGACGAAAAGAGAGTTTATTGTCAAATCTACATACGTTTTGTATTGTTGTAGTTTGTGTAGATTGCAGCAGTTAAAACAGTGGATTGTATTTCTGTAAACCAGTTTTTGTAACTTGTGAAGTTTGTAAAAGTGAAGTTTGTAAAAGTGAAGTATGTAAAAGTGAAGTATGTAAAGTATTACAGCTAGTGGACGTAGTTGATTACCTCCAATTGTTTGGTATTTATATTAGCATAATTTTGAAATAATTTTGAGTTGTTGAATGTTGCATAAATTAAAGTCTCCATCCACCTATCTGCCACACCCACCTATCTATAGAATGGATTTCTTCCATAAAATATTAAGAGAATCTTCCCAATTCATGAAAACCTTTTCAGAATACAGCTATGCCTCGGCTAACGAAGAGTTCCAGAATCACATTCGTTTTCCGAAATCTTCGTTAGTCAAAACGTGACGACATCAGGCGTCTCACCTCTCGCTGTTTTGAACGTAAGCAATCCAATTTGGTTGGTGGGTGTCCCCTATTTTATGTGATCCGCTCATTTCTTTACCACACATACAGACAGGAAAGAGAAAGTACTGGAATGACCCAACCATTTCTCTTTGCTGCTTTATGTTATCATCGAATCCACTGAAACATTCGTAAGCCGGTCCTATATTCATTAGCCGAGTCCGAAGAAAGCGTAAAAATCTTCGTTAGCTGAAAAATTCGTTTGCAGGGTCAATCATTAGTGCCTCTGTATCTATAGATAATCAATTATGGAGGAATTTACTATGTATAACAGAATGAATGCAATGAATTAATAGATTTACGTAAGTAAGAAGCGAAGGAATTAAGTATTACAGATCCAAGGTGAAACTGCGTTTAATGCTGATGAATATCTAAGTCTTTTAATAATAATAGTGGTCAATTCTTTTCATTTTTAAGGATGTGAAAATAAAGTTGTCTTGAGAAATATCATTCTTGAGGTCAGAAATGATTCAGTATTTCATTTAAAAAAGGAAATTATGTCTCGCTGGAAAACTTTGTGGTTATACTAGTATGGTTGATATGAGTGGGAGTTAATATAGTATGTTCGCGGTTTGAAACACCACCTTTCTTCGGTTAAAATTATGAGCAAAATAATTTTTAATTAAATAAATAACAGGAATAACAATTGTGAAAAATAGCGATGTTGAAACGACTGGGGCTCGAAACAAGGTATCCCACTTTCCGGGCAGGTAACCCCACCATGCCGCGTCTGTGGTATCTTAGTGAGGAAAATTAAAAAGGTATATAAGTTTAAACAAAGAATTCGTTAGCAGGGTCACTCGTTATCCCAGGTATCACTGTTTTCAACTTTTACTCCTCCTACGATGTGACATCTGTTTGGTTGCTAACGCAGCGGTTTCTAATCAACGAGCCGTCCTATGCGATATAAAAAACAAGCGAATTGGGTTTCCGCTTTGAGTGGAACGGACGTTGATGTCCTGTGCGATCGAATCCTTCGGAATAAATTACACGAGATGCAGTGCGAGTGTCTTAACTGCCGTTAAAAAGAGGGACCGAAGGATTCTTGTGCAGGTCTTTGAGGGGTGCGGCGTACTTAGCGTGGGAGGGATTATGTTGGGGTGGGGATTTGGAAGGGTCGGAGGGGGCTCGAGGAGGATTTGGCGCAGCGAAAGAGTCGAAATTACTTTGGAGATAAGCTGGATTAGGGAGCGGTGGTCGGCGCAGAGAAGCTGCTGAAGGGAGATATTTTCAGGGGATTTTAGCGTGGAGGAGCTGGAAATAATATTGGGGATGCGGTCCACACTCATTTGGGGCATTCGGTGGGTTAATCTGGGGGCGGAAGGCGGATTTCCTTTTTTTTTTCGCCGTCGCGGCGCCGATACAATCGAGTCATCTCCGTTCGATTCTCAAGTCGTTCGATTCGATCCATTGAATGCGCCGCCGTCTTAGTACTGGAGGTAGTAAAGCGGGAGAAGGAACTTTGTGACCTTTTCCTTGAATTTTTAAAATTTTGTTGATTAGTGGTAGTTTTTTCGGCCATCGAAAGGTAATTTTGGTCAGTTTAGGGAAGAAAATTGCAAACGTGAACTCAAAAATGTCCGGTTAAGGCGTCGAATTGCAACAGAACCGAAAAGTGAAATCGGTAGATCCGTTATTTTTGCCGAAGTAAAATCCGAACCGTAACCGAAGTTTTGAACCTCAATCGTAATTGGAAACTGTTATTTATTGTTCCGATTTTCGGTCGAATTCCAACAGTCTAAGAAATACGAGGGTTGATAAGAAAGTGATGCCCAAAATTGTTTTTTTCTCAAAAACTATATGTTCAAAAAAAATTACACTTACGAAAGAACATTTTTTTATCTACACTGTCGGTTTTTCCACACAATTTCTTTCAAGTTCTATTGCCCCCTGCGATTTCCTAGGGCATGTATACTCTGTCGGTACCAATTCTCGCTCTGGTTATGGACCCAGGTTTTCACATTCAACCACCCGACTCAGTCACCCTCCATATCCAGCAAGCAACTGTACTCCTATCGACTGCAGATGTTCCATAGACTTTGCACAATTGTTTGTGAATACTCCCGTTCCTTTCTCTAAGCACAGAAATTCAATCACAGCACGTTGTCTGAAACGTGTATCACGGTCAGACTCCAGTTTGAAAGCTTCTTACAGCTATGCTATGTGCAGGAGAAAACTGAAACTATGTACATGCATGGGTAAAACGTTAAAGAATTTGAATCAAGAATTTCGAATTACTAGCGTTGGTTTTGGCTGGAAAAAAATGTGGGACTTTCTGACCGACTCCCATGATATTCAGTATTCGTATGTAAGAGTAACTTTTATCTCACTCATTAACATATAAGTGTGTACGAGCTTAGGAGTATGTAAAGAGCATCCACAGCGCCATATTGTGATCTGCATATATCTTTACAAAGACGATTGCAGTCAGAAATAATCTTTTCTCAGGTAACAATATAGTTGAGCGGAGCAGTCCGAAAGGCGGTCCTTTAGAACACGTATGTACGTAGATTCCGAGGATATTTGAAAATCTTTGAGAGTGGAACACATCTTGAGAAGGGACGGTCAGATCGGATATCTTCCAACGCTATCATTTTCTTATGGAACTCCTTCATCGCAGGGAAGCGCACAATGGGAGGAAAGATGTGCGTTTGGGGGGCGCAATTAGTGAAACACGACGCTCCTCAAGATGAGGAAGGACAACAAAGGGCAGGAAAGGCTAATAAGTGAGCGACGTCTTCTCTCGGAGGATATTTTTACAGCCTCACTTCCTCCGCTCACGTTTCGTGTTACATTCCGCTTATACTCTACAGTTTGTTTCGTTATCGGGATTTATGCATCCTAAGTACTCGACTTAACCGAAGCTTACGTTAACATTTCTCCATGTTTAAGATATCTCTCCCATTACCCTTTTATTCCAAATGAATTTACATCATCCTGAAAGATTTCATCCCCGATTGCGGTAAATTGTTTAGCCCTGAGGACGGGTGTCCAAAAATGTAGAAGTTCAGTGTTAATTCAGAAATAACCGAACTCGTTTCCAAATTAAATTATGAAAATGAATTAGGAACAGTATTATCTCGATTACGTACGCAAGACGACAATTCCCTAATATCTGCGGTGGACTGAGCCCACAATAACACGGGTAATCGAGACCGATGTAATCATTTTACATCTATCAACAGTTCCAGATTGTTCTATAACGATTTTTTCTTTCTTTTTCCAGGTGATCCTCATCCTACTCCTTTATATCACGTTGAGTCGGTCGGAATTGTTCTATGGTAAGGATTATTCATATGCCTGCTTTCTGTCGCACCAATCATATGTATGCGCTTAAAATGCAAAAGTCGATCTCCCACCTATTTAAAATATTTTTCCATTTTTTATTACTGATATCTGTCGCAGAGGACAATATGTTTACACACAAAATGGCCCTTTGATTTGGCCAAGGGGAGCTTCGGGCCCGGTCTGAGTGTTGCATAGACACTAAGGTAAATCTCCGATACCTCAGGGACGGATGAAATTTCTCGATACATTCCCAATACGGATTGATGATGGACATAATAATAGGATTCTCAAGCATACCCACTTACTGCAAGTCTAGAATAATTGGTCAGTCGAAACTGCAGAAATCTTTCGGGAGTTCTGCATATATAAGAGAAAGCAGAGCAGTACATTAAGTATACCGGGAAAAATTATCAGAAATCATAAATTTATACGAACTCGAGACTGGAACTAACGAAAAATGGACTGAGGAATGCAAGGAACATTAAATTAGGAGAGGATTGGGAGGGTTTGAGAAATAAAGTAAGCAATAACATCTGTTAATAAATCAGTTAAATTTAGTTCGACCCAGCAAACAATAACGATAATTATAATAAAGGTATAGCTCTATTGGTATCGTGATGATTTTTCAAATCCTCAACTTGTAGGGGGCCTAGTGTTACTATAACATTATAAATACTTGTGGATTTAACGACTTCCCTAATTTTTATTGAATATTTCCGTTTTTTACGTATCTCGTGAATAAGTCGACCTTCGTTTTTTCGTAAATATTAAATGCTGCAAAGCTACTTCTAGTAGATTAATTTTAGTTGTAACGGGTGGACTTGTAAAAAAGCATGATTTCGATTAATAAGGACTAAAAGAGATAATTTAGCATTTTTAACAATAACATTGATTTGTATAATTTAATAATAATTTCGAATAAGTTAAGACATTATGACGATGTTTTCGCAAGCATCAGATACTATGAAGTTAGTCAGATTCGATCTCTCGTTCTATATAATCGATTCCATCTCTCGATTCTTGCTCTTGTATAATCGATATGTTACATCCTGAAGATCCATTAGAAACTTTCATCATACTTTATGCTATCTATTAATTGTAAATTCACCTTCTCATTTTTATGGTTATTTAGACCAAAGGTATGTATAGGAAATAAAACTTATTTTCAATAAAAAAATAAGTAAATATTATTTATTAAAATAACTTTCTAGTAAATGTACGAGTTAGAGACCTAAAACATCATCTAAAGATGATTTACGAAGTTTATATTTCAAAACGGGTAGAACTTTCTGGAAGACCCTCGCACTTGTCTATTGTATTGGTCGGCCCTAGATTTTTTAATCGAAATTTTGTATTTAAAGGTCGACCTATACACCAGTGTGTAAGGTAAATAAAATTTTCCGAATAAGAAAAGGAATGCTGCAATGCTACGGCAAAGTCTTAGACTTTGTCCTAATTTAGTTATACAACCACCTTGATTAATAAAATACGTATTTCCTAACACATAAATGGCGGTTAAATGTTATTATCACCGTGATTAGATATCGTTACTTTCTATTGAAGAGGATAATGACGTCAAGTAACCATGGTAAGCGACGATAGAGCTTTGTAAGAGGAATGACTCCAAGGGTAAAAAAGCAGAGCAAGTGGAGTGTTGGGAAAAGTGAAGGGAATTGGGATGCAGTTTAATTAGAGGTACTCTGAGGATGACCCTCGTACTTCTCCCATACATAGACGACCCTACATTTTTCCATTTGAATTTTTTAATTTAAAGGTCGATCTATACACGATCATATACGCTATGTATTATCTATCACCACCTTTCAAATTTTTTCCGCAACAAAATTTGATTATCTCCACAGACGT
The DNA here is from genome assembly GCA_000376725.2 of Ladona fulva. Taxonomy (NCBI): domain Eukaryota; kingdom Metazoa; phylum Arthropoda; class Insecta; order Odonata; family Libellulidae; genus Ladona; species Ladona fulva. The sequence goes on along the minus strand of KZ308479.1, from coordinate 607,011 downwards.
TGAAAAAAAATCTAGAGCGAAATTTCGAATGAATATATTTTATTTGCTTCCAAAACGTAATTCTTGATATATAAATAGGTATTGGAGATTATAACTCCTGCCAGCGGCGAACGCAATAAAGATTTAGGTCTGCTCGAACAGCTCAGTGGTCAAACGCATGGTTAAGAGTGTCCGGGGGACGTTGGACGGATCGGAGAGGGTGGCTGCGGTCGCAAAGGGGGATGCGCATGCGATTAGGAAGGGACGCCGTGATTTTGATGTCCCCTGCGACATCAAAATCACCTCATTTGCCTTTATGAATCCTCTAGTCGGCCATATTGCCTCCCATAAAAAAAGACCCCTCGCTTTTTGCCCATTATTGCGTTGGCCAGATGCGAGGGTATGATTTAGAGGCATTTCGGCAGTGCGTTGGAATGCAAATGACTGGGGGCATGATTTTATTAGCGGGAGAGGAAGTGTTAATCGGGGTTGAAATAACGCGAAGAAATGGATCGAAAACTATAAATAAACAAATGTTGGATGCTGCAGTTGCCGTATGGTTCATTCCACCCAAGAATTAGCGAGGGCGATTTTTTTATCTGGAAGCAACGCTGCGAGGGCGTCGGGAAGTGCCGTATGTTTGCCACTTGGGGTCGTTTTCATATTTTAAAGACATCGTGGAGGTTAAGATAAGTTCGTAATTTAAAGCATGAATTGGTATCAATAGATGGAATAGAGTGATGCGGATGATAGTTGGCTATTTCATTCCTCGATATTGTTATTATTGTAATATTTCTTTGTTTATCGACATTTAATTTTATATTTGTTCCTTGTTGCTTAAATATTTTTCTTTTGTGTTACCTTCACTCAGTTTTATTTAATGTAGAGTCAACATCCCTTATTTGCTATACCTTCTGTAGGAATCTATATTTATTATTTTATTTATGCATGTTGCCAGTTTCTTTCTTATTTTTTCTCGGCTTCTTATCAAATTTTATTTGCTGTTGCCAGTCGCATTTTGCCGGTTTTCCCGTGGGTGTTTTTCTGCAGTTTTATTTAGAGTTCAGGTTAGGGCTTTTTTAACCCATATGATATTATTTTCTTACGTTGATTTTTCTTTTATGTGTCTACTAGAGTTGTCTCTTTTTCTTTAACTTTTTACTGGTAAATTTTGTGTGAATTATTTGAAAATTTTAGATTTTTCGATCAGAAAAAAATTTCAGATATTTGTTATTATTTTCACGTATAAGCATTTTTCTTTTCTTATACTGAAGACATGTAAATACAAATTTTTCCTTATGGTTCTAAAATTATATACTTTAAAAATATATTTACAACTGCATCTAATCTGGTTAAAGCTTGTTATTCATCAGTATTTTAATATGGGGTGCGATTTAGGAAACCTGTTGCCTAAATCGCACTGCTTGCAAGGGATTAAAAATATACTTTAATTAAATATTTCTAGCTGGAATACAACTTCCTAATCAATTATGAAGATGCCTCTCAGAACTGTGTGATGCCTGTTTGAGGAATGTGCGAGCGTCACTTTCATTATAATTGTTAACATGTAATATATGTATATCAAAACTGAGAAGTGACTGATGAGTGTGTGTGTTTATGAGTGAGAAATGTAATTCTGTGCGAGTGACTCTTTCTTTTTACCTATTTATGTATGAAAATATATAGTTATCAACATGTAAATATGCACATTAATACGTCTCAGAACTGTGTGATATGTGTTTGAGGGATATGCGAGTGTTACCTTTTCTTTATCTATCTTCATATATGTGTAGGTACAAATCATTGTATATTTCTATAATTGTAATTACCTACACATATGTACAAATTGTATATGTGTAACTATTTATTTCTATTTTTTTATGGTGCGATTTAGGCAACCTTCCCCTATATCACGTTCCTTTGAAATTCTATATAAAGTACTTTTTCATTTTGTAACCTTGAGTTAGTTGATCACATTGGTCCTTATTTTTTTGGCGAAATACCTATCCTAAAGTGTATCACTAAGATCCGTTCGACGCAGTGGTAAATGTTCCCTTGTTAGTATTTAGTAATAAGTCTTGTTGGTGATTTTTCTCCACGAAGTCACGCCTTCCTTTTATGCGTAATAAATATTTGTGTCATTTCCCATCCATCTAATTCTACACGTACAGAATCTATTCATATATAACAGTTGTAGTCTCAAGGCTTATTGTGCACGATCAGTGTATAGAGGCGTCAAATAGTTCCATTGGACTCTCTTTCCGAATCAACAGGAATGAACCGGTGAAATGGAAGGAGCGAATATAAAAGGGAGAAACACGCTCTGCGTTTGGAGCACGTGTGGGTGGAGTAGATTATCGATTTATTTTATTCAAATGGCCGCGAGGGCGCCCTTGGAGATTCTGCTAATTATTTGTACAAAGGAAGCGTCGCTGTGGAACCGTTTTTCGTTTCCCTCTCACATTTCGTTTCGTGGCGACCTCGTGTTACACTTATTCTCATATCTACCGTTTCTACATTTGCAAATTTAGAGTGTTTTGATTGCGATTCAAGATCGCATACTTAAAAAATGCAGACTACCGTTGCAGATTTTGCTCCTCCTTTCGAAACATTTCTTACTTGAATTGATGTTTTTACGGGAAATAAAATCGGAATTTTCATCTCGATTAGTCGAATTCTCTCCGCGGAAAGGAGCGAGGGAAAGTATCAAACGACAGATGGCGTTCGAGTCGTCCCCTTCAACTTAGATCTTTTGTTTTCGTTGGAGGACGTCAATGACATCGGACGAGATTTTTGGCGGCGACTGAAAGATGTGCCACTGCTAAAGAGATTGTTTTTAAAAGAACTTGGGGTGGAGGAAAAACTGATTGCGAGATTGATAATAAGGTGCAATGAATAAACAGTTCAGTTAAAACGAAATTAAGCCACTTCATCTGCTCTGTCGAAGGTTAAATTATTGTAAGTTAAAAGTTTAATTTCTCGGTAGGACTTAGAAAGAATAACAATAACCCAGAGGTTTAACCCTTTATCATCCGATAAAGTCCGACTCTACGTGTACGTGTTTGAATAAGTAGTTTTTATTCGGGAACGAGTGTTTTAAACAATTTTACTCTTGATTTACTAAATCATATTTTGAAATTACTCACCCTGACCCGCGTATACGCCATTCAAAGTGTTTAGATTTAGGTTAATACCCCGCGAGCCGCCAGCGGCGTATGGCAGGGGGTGTATTAACACCTTCATATTAATGTACCTTATCTACTCCTCTAATGTGGTAAGAACGACCAGAAGTAAATCTCAGTTTTAGCCATTTAATTTGTTTACTCAAGGCTGTGATAATATTAAATCTACTAATCTATCTGTCTAAGGACAGACGATAACTGCATTCATCCTTGTCTCTTTTTAAGGAACACTATAGAAAGAGGTTCTTATAGGGTTATTGCGATACACCTTCGTGATAAGGGTAAAGGCAAAGTACCTCACTCCTCATCTTGCTTACTAAGCCTCATCCCCTCACTTGGACTTTTGAAGGCTTGTGGATGAGATTCCAACCGGTCATCCAGCTGAATAGAGCTAAAGTGTGGGTTAACCCAAGTCTCTACACAAGGTTTACTTCAGTATCAATGACATAATTTTTATATTCAATATCAATGAATTCATTCTAAATTACTTCCGGATAGCCAAGCTATTCACTTTTGGTAAAAGCGGCCCCGAGATCGATTCCCGGGTGGAATTTTCCCCAATAAGAGTTTGCGGAGAAGAGAAGGGAATCCGGCCGTTAAAGCTAATGCCAGTAACAAAAAATAATAATAACACATTTATTCAAGGGCGAGATTGAGAGTAATTGGTCTCTACTTACATCTAACCCTTAGTCATTACAGATAGAAATAGGTACTGGGAATTGAACTGAAGAAAAGCAATAAAAGAAGAAACCATTATATGGGTTAAAAAAAAAAACCTAGGTCTGCACATAGGAAAAAAATAATAAAACCCTGCAGGAAAACACCCACGTTAAGGAGGGCGTGAAAAACCCGCGAAGGCTGCTGACTGTAGCAACTAAAATTTATAAGAAGAGGGGAAAATAAGTAAAAGAAAAGTTTCGGTAACAATGCTGAAAAAAGCAGACAAAAAGAAATGCATAATTCTTACAAAAATATCATCATCATCATGAAGAAATAATCAGCCGATCTTATCAGTGATGATCGCTAAGAAGATTTAGATTTATACTCCGTGAGCCACCAGAGGCGTATGGCAAGGGATGTATTGACATCTTACCTATAGAGATCTTAAGCTTTCTGACTGACTCAGTCTTGTCTTTTAAGGGCTGCTTCTGAGGTCAGAAGCAGCCCTTAGGTAAAAGACAAGACTGAGGATGATGAGTGAGTCTGTCATCGAAACGTTGGCGACAGCAATGTCACCAGATCTCACCTGGATGGAAACCCGAGACATCTTACTAATCCATCCTAATAGCATCTCTGATGCTATGCGGAAAGAACGATCAGAAGTAACAATTTGTTTTAGTGATTACTTCCTGGTAAAGCTTCGTCGATGCCTGTCGGAGAATACGCTATTTTTACCAGAATTACAATGCCTTTTACTTCGTCTGAAAATTCTGGACCGATGAATTTTTCGAAAATCTTTCGTCGGTAATCTGATCTCTTCTGCAGCGAGTTCCACACGAGCGATTTTAACATGGCCGTAACCTTAAGAAAGAACCTGTAGACGAAAAAAAGTTCATTCTTAAATTGATTGGCTCGTGCAGTTATGGTCGGCTATGCCCAGAAATGAATGGATGAAAGTGAATGAATGCGAGAATGAATGTATGAAGAGCGATGTAGTAAACTGAAAGTCGAAGGAAGTGGCGTATGAGGTGAAAACTGCGAAAGGAGATGACCGAGGCGTGGGAGACAAATATCTTTCGGAAATAAAAATGTGCGCTTTGAAGGCAAAACGGACGGGAGAAGGAAGCAATCGGGAAAGTGTGCGATTCGGAAGAGGCGAAGAAGCGTGGGCGGCGGTCAAAGCCAATGTAATGTTTGAGAGAGGAAAAATGGGCGGTCTGAAGAGGGGGGGCCGCGTGCGCCTTTGTTCTGTGCGTCTCTTCTGGGAGGGGCCTCATTACCCCTCCCTTTGTTTCTCCCTCCTTTTCAAAGGCCCAATCGCTACACTCGGAAATATATGTGGAGCACTCTCTCCACCCTTGCGGATGCCGCCAATAAGTAAACCAAGGAAAGGGGCTCCGGGAAGGAGTGAATCTCGGCTAATGTCCGCTGCAGGCCAAAGTAATGAAGGAAGGAGTCAATAATTTTGCGTAGTTACTATTGTTGCGTACACAGCCTCCCAAACAGTCTACAGCCAGTAAGATTCGAGCAATCGAACGCTGCCACAAACCTGTAGTTAAACACATTTGCGCTATATTTGTCTTCTCTTCGCCTTATCTTAACGTTGAGGATACAGAGAGGACTGGGATGACGACAATTTGATTCATTCTTATTGATTTTCACCGTAATTGCAACGGCTAAAAGCTAAAACTGAACAAAATCCACTATTTCGGCCTCGACTTTGTGGTAGCTCTTCAAGATGATGGAGGAATAATCTGTTTCCTGATAGCGTTAGGAATACTAATCATGTACCTTATAAATAGGTTCGGTGTTTTCACACCCCCTGCCGTACGCCGTATGGGGTCTTCCTGGGTACTAATGTAAATGTAAATTTAAATGTAAAAGTAAACTTTAGCTTACCCTCGCGACACTTTTCTATACCTATGTAAGAATAGGTAAGCCGCCTTTCGGCGTGTGGCAGGGGGTGCATGCATCATAACTATATTTCCCTAATCGATTACTTTCGCGTATCGTTCGCGGAAAAAAATGTTCTTGAATCAATTCGTTCTAGCATCTATTTCTCTGATTTTCCTCGCAGTATCAGAATGACCTATGTAACATGGAGGACGCATCATGCCGGATACATTATCGGTGAACGTGATTTCTCTGAACTTCTTTAGTTTAGTAGTCCTTTGTTTAAATCTTCTAATTTCTAAAGATTCCAATCTTTCGTCCTGAAGCACCTGAGTAACGCTCTGATTTATCGTAGTAATTCTTCACAAAACGTATCGCCTTTTCTAATTCCCGAATAAAAAACTTACCGGAAGGGTTCCGTCACTATACTTTTCTATATTAAACTCGATTTTTTGTTGTATTTATAATATTTCCTTGTTTTATTTTTGATATTTTACCATATTCTACTGCTTATTTCTTGTACATCAAATTCATCATCTGACCTTAACTGTATTTCTAATATACTGTCTTTTCTTTCATTGGCGTTGCTGACACTTTCCTTTTTCTTTTCAATTCTCGTAATGTAATGTTAGTGTGACGCGAAGTTTGAGTTGCTGCGTAAGTGTACCGCGGAGGAAAACATGCTAGGAAACATTTCCGTATATAATGGATATAAATGCAAGAATAAAAAAGATGAAGAACACCGAACTAAAGCATTATTATCGGGGGTTTGATGACATAAAAATGAAAGGGAATATTTTAGGTTTTGGTCAAAAACTTCAATTACGTGGAAAAAGGTAATGAAGTTCCTCGAAATAGACTGAGTAATGGAAAATGCTACAGTGCTTTGAAATATGAAAAATATTGTAAATGAAAAATATTTTGAATACAAAATATTTTGCATTTACATCGCTCCCATTTGCCTGATCTCTGAATAAAAATGCGCGCGGGCGATGGCAATTGTTTCTTTTTCGCGCGTTCCATCGCCGAAAACAAGAAGATTAGAGCGCGCAGTTTTCCTCGTTCCGCACAAAAGGAAATAAACGCAAAAACCATTTCTCTGAATTACTGGAATAAAATTCACGGATACAAAAACCCTTTTAATGGAATTGGCTATAGTTCGTTCTCTAAATAGTCGAGGTTTATTGGAAAGTGGTGGAAATTCGTGTACTCATGCATATGATTGTGTTATCTATCCTTCACTAAAACCTCCATATCTTGAGTCAGAGATGCTGATGATAACTCTTCCGATCAATTCCATCGAATAATTTTGAATATTCTGTCGTGGAGCCTTATATTTTCTCATTCCATTTTAACTCGTATTACTTAAACTCGGTCCTGCTACCAAATCTTGAGGAATGAAATATTTTAATCATTTGTCTTTTGGTACGGGATCGTGAAAAATGTATCTTTTATATACTTTTGTCTCAGTCGTGTTCATGGCCGTGATGATATGATAGCTACTGAGGTATGAGTTGCGCTGAATGATAGCAGAACTTATTACTTAAGATTTCTTCTTATGCAATGTGCGGAAAGTGTTACTGGTAGAGTCATTGTTCTACAGTAACGTGAGCTTGTTCTGCTTATAGCATTCTGGCTCAGTGAGGAAAGCAAGGACAAACTACCTCACTCCTCATCTTGTCTAGTAAGCCTCATTTCTTATATAATTTACGAAAAGTGTTACTGGTAGAGTCATTGTTCTACAGTAACGTGAGCTTCTTCTGCTTATACCATTCTGGCTCAGTGAGGAAAGCAAGGACAAACTACCTCACTCCTCATCTTGTCTAGTAAGCCTCATTTCTTATATAATTTACGAAAAGTGTTACTGGTAGAGTCATTGTTCTGCACTAACATGAGCTTCTTCTGCTTATAGCATTCTGGTTCAATGAGGAAAGCAAGGACAAACTACCTCACCCCTCATCTTGCCCAGTAAGCCTCATTTCCCTCTCCTAGCTCTTCGTGGCTGATGGTAGAGGGAATGAGGTCCCAACCGGCTTTCTGGCTGTATATCTTACAGAGAGAAGTTAAACTTGATTTCTTATGTAGTAGGTTTTCCTACTAAAAGCAAATCTGGAAAATCTCAGGCGTTTGATATCCTTTAAGAATTTTTTTGAAATTTATCGGAAATTTCTTGCACTTTCTGTATTTAATATAGTAAACGTCATTGTTGTCTCCCATTTATTTAATAATTAATAAACATTAGAAAGAAGGGGTGAGAGAATAACGTTCTTTTCTACAAAACTTCTTCAAGTATCTATAGCAACCAAACGTTATTTGTAGCAACGAAAATATTTGTAAATAAATTTCCGTTTTGAATGCGTTGAGGACATCAAATGAATATGTTTACTGGCAGTGAATTGTCACGAAGTTTCGTCGAAACGTAATGCGTAGGAATGTTTGAACTTGATGAGGTTTTGTTAGCCTCATTTTTGCATAAACATGTTACTTTAACATTTTCAACGCATTAAATAACAGGAAATTTACTTATAAATATTTAAAATTTTGGTTTGCTCTCTCGAAAATGAAAAATTGCATGCAATCTTACGGAAACACGTTATTTTAGCTTCGGGTTTCGATTACGGGTCTTTCGATTGGGATTAGGGACGAAAATAACTTTGCCCATGGTTCTTAGCATATAGAAATCCAACAATATTTACCGCGTCTATAAATATAACAGTTCCTGAGATGGATAGGGGGACACAACTGCAGAATAATATATATATAGATATAGGTACGAAATATAGGGCGTGGGAATAACGTTCTTTTATACACATTATTTTTTCAAGTGTAAATATTTGTATATAAATTTTCTATTATTGAATCCGTTGAGTATATAAAATTAATACATTTATGCGAAACATCGATAAAAATGAGATTAAATTATTCTCATCGAGTTGAAACATTTTTTGAAATATTTTTAGCGAGAAATATACTTGCTTACAAGCGCGACCACCGAGAAACCCAACCCCCGCTGGTGGGAACTCTCCAATGGTTAGTTTGCACGCAAACAACGGCTATTTGGAGCTTTTATCTTACTTAGATGTCTTACAACAGCCGTGTTCCTTTTCCTTATAGTAGCTTTGATATTGATGTTTAAACTTCGAAATCAAAATCTGTATAAATCAGGAATGTCGCTTTTGTTTGGACAGTAATTTCTATAAGCGTCCGTAGCAACCAAACGTTATTTATAGCAACGTAAATAAATTTTCTATATTGAATAAGTTGGGGGTATAAAGGTAATATGTTTATGCGAAATATCGGTAAAAATGAGATTTACCAATTTTCATTGACTTGAAAGTTACTTATGAATTATTTTTGACGAAACTAGTTTAAATAGATGGGGCATGTTCTAGTGATCTTAATCGTTATTCACGCTTGATATAAACGTCGTTCGGGGAGATTTGGAAGTCGCGCTGCGCAGTGCGAAAGGGTGTCGCGCCTTTAATAAATGTAGACGTCGTGACGCTTTAAAATTAATTGCGTCCGAAGGGTGGAAAGAAACAGGTCTTACGAAGCAATCAATCACGCTGTTTTTGCGCGTGAGTCGGGCCCATTAATCTTTCCATCTCCCGCGATTAATTCCCAAAGTTTGAATAATGACCCGTTAAAGGACGCATTTAAATATCGACGAAAATTCCGGATAAAGGAGACTGCGTCAACAGCAGCCTTTCCGAATAATGCCCAAAATATGTTAAATAAATTTCCCCGACCAAACGATAGTGATCGCCTTCAAACAAGATGAATGTTTCTTCTCCAAGAGTCCATTCATTAATGTTTTTTCGCATTGGTAATGACCGCTCTAAATCAGGGTTACGCTTTGCGTTTACATCGCGGACTCTAAATGCCTTCACCTTCTTCAGAACTGCTTTTCTTAAGCGGGTGACCACCATCATCCCATTTACCTAGGCAAATATAACCGTTAAAAGTGCTATAAGTGATAGAAAAGCAGGCGTTACGCAAATGTTCTCAGCACCTGGTTGGGAAACCTAGAAAGAAAGGGAATTAGGCTGCGATTGCTTGATAAATTCAAAGAAAATACATTAATAATAAAATAATCAGTACTATGCGACCCCCTTCTGCTACTTCAATAGATTAGACCACGAGGGTAGAATAAGAGAAATAGATAGCAAGGAAAAGCCGTTTCATGTACTCACTCTTACCGAGAACAATACGCTACAACAATAATCTAAAGAGGTAACTCGAACGTTCGAAGTAACTTCACCTTAGTCAGACCCCATCTTGAATTTGCGGCGAGTATATGGGATACAGCTGATGAAACGAGTATCCGCGAACTTGAGAAAGTGTATTGCGAGGCGATACGATTCGTTAAAAAGAGTTACGATAGAAAAACAAGCGTATCGAAAATGCTCTCAGACGCAGGTTTGGGATACTTGAAAGGAGGTTAGAAGCTAGGATGCAATTGTTTGATATATTCAGAGAATGTAAATTCGCGGAAGACGTAATTATTTATTGTATTAATGTATGTTATGCGACCCCCTTCAGTTATTTCGGCCGATCCGACAATGAGCGTAAAATAAGAGAAATAGATTCGAGGACAAGTCGTTTTATGGACTCGTTCTTTTCGCGAAAGATACGCGACAACAATAATCTGAAAAGGTGGTTCGAACGTGAGGTGCTTACACCCCCTGCCTCACGCCGAAAGGCGGCTTGCAGGATATTTATGTTATAGATGTTTTCGCGGATGTTTACCCCCTCCATTTTCCTGCACAGAGGGGATTTTGCCTTTTTCAACCTCCAGTTGAGAATTTTTTCCCCACAGATCTTTTTGCGTTATTCTTCTATTAGATCTTGCAACTCTATTTTTTCCAAGTAAGATACTGAACAGCAATCCACACCCAGAATACTATAATAAAGGAATAAGGGATTTGAAAAGGAAAGTTAGGAAAGCGCACAAAATTTGAGATCTTGACAGTTGGGCCATGTTTTAGCAGAACTAGAAGAAATAGATATTGGAGTGAGGATCAAAAGTTGGTTGCGAAATTGGTGGGCAAATGAGAGTAAATGTACGATAAACTTTATCTGAAAAAATAGACATAACGCCAAGAGTACCTCAAGGAAGTGTAATTGGGCTTTTACTTTTCTTAATATCATTAAATGACTTATCGAACGGCAAAAAATCTAAATTCAGGTTTTTTTGCGGACGACTACATAATTTATAGAGAGATGAAGTGTGAGAACGATAGCAAAGTATTACAGAAAGACATTGAAGCTGCTGAGAAGTGGGTATTGGTAAATGGAATGCAAGTAAATGCGAAGAAAAGCAAACGTATAGTATTCACAAATAAGAGGAAAGAGGGAGAGATAAGTTATGAGTTTAATGTTGAGAAAATTTCCAAAGAATATGTAGGTACTTAGTGTACTCATATAGACAAAACACCATCTAAAAGCGTTTTAAAATCAACATTACGGAATGAGAAACTTAAAGGGAAGTAGTAGGAGAGCGGAAGAGTTAAGTTGTAAAGCAGGAGTTTAATAGACAAAAAATGAGGAAAGAACTAAATTATTTGCTATGGATATTTACAGTACAATACTTTAAGACCCACAGCAGCATCTTTCAGCAAATTCCACAATCATGACTACGTATCCACAGGTTTGTCACATGTATCAAATGCCTCTCCTCTATATTCAGTACCATGAATGCTATCAATACATTATAGCCTTCTGAACGCAAACTCTTTTTGGAAATTTAAACAACAATTTAGTTTAATGTGTAATATTAAAAGATCATACCGTGTGAGAGTTGCACTCGTTATCGGAGCAGTCCACCTCAGCCTCTTCTTTAATCTTTCATTTTAACTCATCCCCTTTGCATTTCATCGTTCAGTACTGTGTGGAATGGATGACAGTCGCGTGGTATCTAAATTTTCTAATGAAATTTACATTTTGCATCCATTAATACATTATCCGTAATATTCCGCCTTTTCTTTTTATTTGATAATAGATAAGTATGGGGCATTTTAAGTCTTTTTAAAAATCTTGGGATTAAAAAAATATATTCTGTGCTCTAATTTTCTCTTCAGATGAGGGAATCGATGTTTCGATTTGACACTCCGAAACGCTATTTAAACATGAAAGCAGGACTTCGTATTTTCAACAAAATTTTAAAACTATTTTCGGCTTTGACAAGTCCAGAAGATGGTCTTAGGCTTAGTTTAATGTTCATTCTATCTACGAGGTTAATAACAATAATAATAAAACAAAATACTACTGAAAATACTCGAAGTTAGACCGAATCCAGACAGTTATTACAAGGATATGAATAATTAGATATTAAAAACTAACAATATAGATTTGATAAAAATCTTGAATGCTATTGTAAAACTCTTAGTCTTTGTCCTAATTTATTCATATAAACACCTTGATTAATAAAATACGTATTTCCTAACACATAAATGGCGGTTAAATTTATTATCCCCGTGATTTGATATCGTTACTTTCTATTGAAGAAAATAATGACGTCAAGTAACCATGGGTGGAGATGATAGAGCTTCGCAAGAGCAATGACGCCAAGGGTAAAAAAGCAGAGCAAGTAGAGGTGTTGGGAAAAGTGAAGGGAATTGGGAGGCAGTTTAATTAGAGGGCCTCTGAGGATAAATGGAAGCCTTCGACCGCCTCTACTTTCCAATTTTCCCTTTTCTGCTCCAACGAGAGAACACAAAGAAAGACTCCCGTCCGTCCGACGGAGGAAACACCATTACATTAATCGCGAGTTTAAATCTTTAAATCCAAATGTGCGTGTTGTTTATTCCTTAAAGGAAACATCGGATAAATCTTGCCTAAATTATTATTTTGTTTATCTTATTGTTTAGAAAACATTGCGTATCTCTTTGGAGATTTTAAACCTTCCTTACTGCTGAATTTGACCAGAAATGCTACTACGAAAAAGGAAGCGTAACACAAATGCTCTCAGACGCAGGTTGGGAATCCTCGAAAGAAAGGAAATTAGAAGATGGGCTGCACTTGCGTGATAAATTTAGAAAAAGTACATTGGCAGAAGACATAACCAGTATTATGCAACCCCCTGCTACTTCAGTTGATCCTACGAGCGTAAAATAAGAGAAATAGTTGCGAGGAAAAGTCGATTTAGGGACTCATTCCTTCCGTAAAGGATACGCGACAGCAATAAGCTTAAGAGGTAACTGGAACGCTAGGCTACACCTCCTGCCACACACCGAAAGGCGGCTTTCAGAGTATTTATGAAGATGCAGCTGAAAAATGAGACCTTTCGACCTTGATAAAACTTATTTCCTACCACCATACAAGTGAAAACGAAATATATATCATTAAATACTTTTGCTGCTGGATAGAGAATATATACAACGAGATTTTCCGTTGTATATCACGCACTATTATTTTTATAATTTTTCTATATTTTTCGTATATATAAAATGCGGGTTATCTACCTAAAAATACGGTAATGATTATTAACTACCGATATATGGTGAAATTCTGTAATATCTAAAACAGGATGTAATAACACAACTATTATATAAATTTCCCTTATAGTGAGTGAAAATTTTACCAAAGTGATTGTTAGCGCATCTTAGGTATGTTCATTTTTGATATTTTCTTTAAATCTGATTTAATGTTGCATTATTTACTAAGTTACCAAAGATTGCAGAGTTATCCGATTTAAATGTTCCTATGCACCCCTCATTGCGACCGCATTCGAAACCGGTTGTTTGATATCGATCTACATAGGCAAACTTTGGATAAATCAAACCAAAATTATATCCATATCTTCGAACCATATTTTGCATTTTTATCGAATCTGCATCACACACATACACTCTTTAATCGGTTTCTTGCACATACGTTCGCTATAAAGACACGTGTCATTAAAATTAAATGGTATTCTCTACCATTTTTCTCGTGAGATTAAATTATAGAAAATATAGTAAACCAAAAATAACATTATATATAGTCTGTAATTAATATTTCGCAGCTAAAATATTTGCTTTAGATCTAATGAGGTAAATATTTCACTATAATGTTATATGAAGCTATTATTCCTCACTTCTTTGCAATCAACTTCTGTCGCAATTATTATTTGGTTCGGAACTCATGGGTTCATAGGGGCACTCAGAATATTTGGCGATGGGGTGTAGGTCTGGTGCGCAGGGTCTGATAGCGTCTGATTATTAAATATCGTGTGCTATGGTTCTTTCTATTCCGCCCGGGTGTAATAAAGCCAGCACAATTCACTTAGGATCGGGTTTGTATGTGTGGATATGGGTTTGTATGACAGGATACCCTATCTTAGATTTTTTGATGACTCGATCGCCCAAATATATCTCAGCGATCGATGTATCGATTGCAGTCGACTTTCAACCACCGATGCATTATACAATTTTCATAGAAAAGTTGAATCCATTCAGTATCTTATCTCGGCATTAAATTACGTTCCTAATCGTTAAATGTTAACAATCCATTGTTTTCCCCGAAGAACATGCTCCGAAAATGAATTCTGTCGAAATACAAGCGTAATTTTCTCAAATTCGCGATGAAAAATTGCCAATGATATTTCCGGACTTCGGGTGTTTCCTCTCACGTCTTATTTTTATTCAGTTTCATATTTTTACAGGAGGCAAAAGCAAAACGACGGCTATTCCGTCCTTAGTTTATTTAACAATCGTAATATTTTTCATTCTCGAGAAAAGTTATGAGAGAGCGCCTACGGTAGTCCGCTATCCTCGGAAATTCTCATGGGAATATGAAAAGTAATTTCAGCAGTTCGGGCCGAAATTCTGGAAAGTTGTTCCCAATCTCGCCACAAACCCTGATACTGTTGATATCGGGCCGCGGAGGCAATTTACAATAACACAAATTCCTTTTTCTCCGACCTCTTTCTTTGATTTGAACGCTCGCTCGCGTTTCAAAGATAAGAAATACGAGCTATTCTGTTGGTATTGTTTCAGAATCTGCGTTTCGAGGAAATTAAACTTGCGGCAGTAATCAAATCAGGACATTTCTGGCTAAAGATGAGAATGAATAGGGAAGGATTTTAGCACTGGCTGCGGTAACATTATTCACCAATTCTCAGACTAGGATAAAGTTTAACACCGTACACAATGCTTCTTTCATTCCCTCACGAAACACTCCTCGGTATTTGTTGTCGAAATGAAATCAGCGGTCTCAGCAGTGTATTTTAAGAAGCGTTATCAATAATAAGTTTGTTTTCCCTGAAATTATTCCGTCAAACATGATATGAACTTTAATTTAGGAGTTGGAAAGAAAGGTTTTCCTTCGATATCCGATCGTTAAGATCACGTGAGCCGCCCCAAAGTTCCGTATCGAATTTTTATAAGGTTTTATCCACGACCTTTAAATTAGAAAAGAATGCAGAAACCAAACGGAAGGAAAATCGATGGCGGCTCCGAAGGCTTTGAGGAGGGCAGTTAGATTTCCGGATATGGGAAAAGAAAGAATGACGTATTATACATAATTACGGCTATCTCAAGGGATATTGTTTCGATGGAAACCGAGACGTAAATCTCCTAATCAAATCGGTATCTAGAAAAGGGCAAGAAATGAGTTATGAGATCAAAAGGAACACAGTAGAGAACAAAGAAAACAAGAATGTAAGTAGTCGAATATCCCCATCATACGTTTCAGAATTACTCACTTATCACTGCGTTATGAAATAATTGAACGGAAAGTGTAAATCACCTAGTTGTTATTTACTATTTTTCATTTTGATCCTTATCCTAAATTTTCTTAAATTCCAATTTGAGAAGACGAATAGCTAGATATATTCGAGAGGTTTTAATGTACCTTTTTTTTCTTTTTATGCACATTAGAGGTAGCTGTATGGGTGCAATGTTAGGTTCAGGGTCTTTCTAGGATCTCTTGGATTTGAATTATTATATTAAAATTGAATGATTTAATTGATAATATCATTTTAACGAATTATAANATATATATATCCTTTACTTTTATCTCCGATTTCTAAAAGGCTACGATAGTACGAGCTAATGTTTTAGGACTGATAGTGAGTAATGGCATATATTGAATGCTATTAAAATTGCTGTTCAGTAGGGACATTGTGCTGCACTCATGAGGGCTTCATCTTTAAGCTCGGTGATGAAAGCAAATTACCTCACTCCTCATCTTGCCTAGTAAGCGTCATTCTTTTTCAGAGATATCAAACTCGAATATCAAGCTCATATGGATCTAGATCTTTAATTTTAGATTTTCAAATATTGATGAGGCTGAACAATTATATGTAATAACATTCCTATGTACCAGGTTTCTTTCCAAAATCATGTCTGCCAACAACTTTTCGAGTTACGAAAATTATGAAATGTGAAAATCGTATGAAAATTATTCTTCGTCCCTCTGAAATGAAACATATTAACTGAGATTGGGAACCGTATGTCTTCTCCGTCATTTTTTCTTATGTGATGTGTTTGTGGGTTAACGAACAAAGTCAATCAATCATTATTTTGAGTAGGACTGTGGTTGAACTTCATATTACTCAAGGGGCTGTTGAATAATCTACGGCTTAAATTTTTCTACTCCTGTGTTACGATATTTGGTGGACTCTCGTAGAAAAAAAAATAAAAAACTAGCCAACAATTAGAAATTGGTGGTTGTAAAATAAACCTTTAACACTGTACCGCGTACGCAATCATTCTTACAGAAAACATGATGTTATAGTTATATCGTATACTAGCTATATATCCTGGCTATAGGGGCATAGCCAGAATTTGTCCATGGATGAGGTGAAGAGCCATGAAGTAAACGTTGCATTGCCTATAATCCAGGGACAGGAATTCTTCTGCCCATAATTAAATGAAAATATAAACTGATTTATTGCAAAATGTATACACTGCGAATCTCTAGCGGTGTTTGTATGCTATAGTTGCAAGAAACCTCTCATTATCTCGCAATCATTCCATACAATCAATACCTCTCGCAGGATTTCGTATATAGTTGACTCTGTTCTCATGGGGGTTTTGAACCCCCAAAACCACCCTCTTGGCACCCCCCTCTGGTTATACATATATACCATTCCTCAGACAGTCGTTCATATGGTAAATGGATTGCTTGTAGCGCAATAGTGCTAAAAATGTGAATAGGATTTCTGAGGAAAGGAGACTCCTTGGATACATTGATAGATGGAAACAATTGACGATTGAGACGCGGGAATCAGTGCGAAACTCCCTTTGCCACTCTTTCGTAGACAATTCCAGCTCTTCTACTTCTTCTTCCAATTGAATGAATCGTCATTACTTTTATCTCTTCCCCACTGGAGTTCTCTTCCGTTTCTCCATTTCCGCATAATGAAGAGAATGGCTGGCGTTGGGGGACTTGATTTATCACCGGCGGATGGATACAAATTGCCTACCCATAATTCCTCTCCCAGCTTAAAAATTACGGAACCCTTTCCTTCCTAAACTCGGACTTTAGGGAAGAGCGTGATGACGAATGCGATGGGAGATATATTCACCTTTGGTGGAGCTCTTTTAATATCTGGCAGAGTTGCGAGAGGTGCGCAGTGCGCCATGTTTGATAAGGAGCCATTTGATCCAGCTTTCCTGTTTGCCGCATTAGAAAACTTCTATTCAGTACTCAGTCCAATATTAAGTTCACGATCCATTGAAAATTGAAAGTGCGTTGTATGATTGGCAAAGTTTCTCCCAAAATGTGGAAATTTTTTTTTGAAGTAGCAACATTATTTATTGATATTATGCATGTGTTATTTCATTGCATGCACTTTCCCTTTGAAGAAGTTAATTACTAAACGTTTGTCTACATTCAACTTTAATTACCAATCATCGCACCATTTCATAAATGTATCTAAATCATTCGACAGGGTTTATGTATCCTCTGTATTTTCTATTTCCCTGTAAATTACTGCGTGCGCAAATATCCTTACTTTACTATAAATGTATTTGCTAAGGTCTTGGTGTAAACTAAAAATAGTAACGGTCCGATTACACTTCCTTGCGGCACACCCGAGATCACTTTAACCAGGTTTAAGCTAATACTATCCGGTACTACTTATTGTTCTCTGTCGGAGAGAAAGTCCTTAATGCGGTTCATAACTGCAAGTTTTAATTTGTATAGTATATAGTGAACTAGCAATTCCATCCGAGACTCACAGGATCGTGTCTTACAGAAACCATGTTGGATTCTCACTATGAATTTGGGCGTGTTGAGGAAGCTCATTAAGGAGCTAGTTGGAAGTGTTGTCGAACAGTTTTTTTTACATTCTTTACATACATTTTGCTTAGGCATACAAGATACTGAAAATTTGTCTATATTGAGCTTTAATCGCCAATCATCGCACCATTTCCTCAATTTATTTAAACCTTTCGACAGGGTTAACCTCAATTTATTTAAATCTTTCGACAGGGTTCTCTACCCTCTATTTCCCTATAAATTACCTCGTCGAAAGTGAAATAGTTACATGGAGAGGCAAGAAGCATGATTATAATCTCCGCAGACGATTGTATGTGCAAAGTATTGAGAGTTAAGTTATGAGAGATCGTTGGTGGAGTTTTTTGGCGTTTCAAAGCCATCGCAATTTCTCTCCGTGAACCAGGAACTTATTTCGCTCGGTGAGTTGCTAAGGAACGTGACCAAGGCGCCACTCCGGAAGGGTCAGAATATCGAACGCAAAATGACGTCAGGGCCCTTAACAAAATCTCGCTGTCGTGGCTTTAATATCGTCGAATAACGAGCGCAGACACAAGTGCGTTCTCGACCTTCCTGTTTCACGCCAAAAGTCCACCAGAAATTCACCTTCTTATACCAACTCCCTAAGCTGGGCATTTCGACATGTTCTGCTTTTATGTTCCTCAGCACTTCCTTTTTCAATCTACAGCGATTCGGTTTGAAAACTTCGTTTCAGAATGCTTTAAAAATTTGTATTTTCGTTGTTGCGGACAAACACTGCCTTGGTTTTCTTGTGGAAATTTCTCAAACGACTTCCAAAGCATTCATCGGTAGGAATATAGTGTCTCATTTAAATATGGCGCGGTTCCCGATAGCCAAGTGGGCAACGCGTTCGACTTTGGTGAAAGCGGTCCCGGGTTCGATTGCCGGTAGGGGCCCACGTGCGAAATGACCTAAGCTGTCGAAGCACTTTTAACCATACTGCTACTTAAATATGGTATTGGGGTCTAAGATAAAGGTTAGGAATCTTTTTTTTACACCAGAAGACCGCATGTAGTACAGTTATGCGGGGTGTGATACCAAAAGACCCTGTTATTGTGACGTGAAATATTTTTTCAAATAGTTCTGCATGGATATTTTTCTATAGAGTAAATGTGTTAGCTTATGGAACTATAAGGAAGATTCTTTTCATATATTATCATTACCGTGACGGAAAAAGTAATTATGAAGAACCTGTGTTGGTTTGTAAGACGGTGATTACTTGATTCATTTTTTGGGCTTAGACAATTCCTTTGAATTATTTTTTTGATTTATTTCGCTAAAAACAGTTGAATCATGGATTTCTTATAACAGCTAATTTTCTCAATCATAATTCCTTTTAACGAAACAGTTAATTGATAGATTCGTTGTACTTAAGAAAATTAAAACTGGATAACGCATCTTTACTTAAGATTTTCAATGAAATTAAAACTTATAAATACACCCATAACACACATACTTCGTGTCCTGGAATATGAGTCTTAAAAGAGCTATAACCTCATTGAGGCACCGGCCATACGAAGTGATGGAAATGAGGACCCACCTTAAGGTGAGCATGAGGGAAAGGTGAGAGGTAACTTTGCACATTAAGGTGTGTGTCTAAAATTCCCAAGGAGAAAGATACATGAAAAAAGTCTTATAGGGCCGGAATTCGAACTCGGATCTTCCACTCATCGGGTGACTGCTTTAGGCAATTGGGCTATCGTGCCAGAACGGCATGGCAAGGGCCACAGTCTACCAAACGGCACGTCTAATTGTTCTCGATAGCTCAATTGGTTAGAGCAGTCACCCGGAAAGTGGAAGATCCGGGTTCGAGTCCCCGTCCTGTCTGACATTTTCCTTGTCCGTTACTCCTTGGGAATACTACTAGGCGCACCTCCTAATGTGCAGGGTCACCTTACACCCTTTTCCTGTTATACGTGAATGCCGCGAAGGAGTAAAAACTCCGTTTTCGGTTCAGCAGTTTTATTCCTACCGTTGCGATTCGGTTTTCACTCCGCTAAAAATAATAATATTTTTCCGGTTCGGATCCGGTTCGATGCGTTGACCCAAACACACGCTATTCATCGCTACACTAGTCGTGCGTGACTAACTTCCAAACTTAAGTGACACCATTTCCCTCTCTGGATTCACCTTGTCAAAGAAAATCGCTATTTTCTGAATTGACAAAGCCAAGAATTATGCCCGTCGTTTGCGGAACCAAAAATAATCGTGGAAAGTTTGAGGAATTATTTTCGGCAGAATTTTCGCTTGCCTCCCGATATCGACTTTCAAATCTTTTTCCTCGAATCGATTCGATTATTACACTCTGTACCATCTGACAAGTACCGCTATGGGTGTAAGTTATTCGGAGACCTATTTTTATATGGATTATATATATTTTATTATTTGCACTCAGTATCATAACAAGCGGGATGTCCCCTTGTTGCATTGCTTATGTTTACATCAATGAAGTGCCAATGTATTGTGTACTTGTATATTAAAATTCTTTGATTCTTATACAGTGAACTAAATAGTAGTAAAGAAAAAAGCAGTAAAAATTTTTTCTAAACTTATCAAAAGTAATTACAATTCTTAGCGATTAAAATTTTTAATTACTAAGACGGTGAAATCACGGAAATACTTTAAATATTATTTATTGATGTATAACCAGACGAATTAATTCTTTGTTTATGCCTTTCAAGTTACAAATAAAGCCCAAAATTAATTGCAAACGTTTTTAAATAGTATGTATTTAATCGAGTAAAAAATAATAGAGGTAAGAAATTTAACAGTTTTAATTGTATCCTTTAAAATCACTAAACCATATGAGATCACACTATTAAAATCACTTTATTGTGCAAGTTAATTTATGATAAATCTTCAGAAACCATAGTATTGGCTGTTTGATCAATTAGGGATGAGAAGATATTGGTTATGAAAAGGACAGCAGAGGAGAATTCCCTTTCTGCTTCTAAGATGTGGAAGTCAGATTTATTGAAAGGCAATATCGCGATTTCCCGGGTTATACTAAGCATTTCCCGGGAACAGGAAAATTGACTTTACCCGGAATTCCGGGAAAGTGGGTTCCCGGGACGACTAGCACTCATTAAGGACATTTTAGCTCTCGGACTAACACGAGAGAATTTACCTTGATGAATACACATCTCCGGCTTTAAATGTCATCACGACAGACAGATTTATTAAGATGGGGATGTAAAGTATAGAAGACGTTCACCGATTCTTTGCTAAGTAAAACAGTCATACCATTTCACGTGTTCATTTCCTCGTGGTTATAGAAAGGCGTCAATTCGCTCTCGGAATGGAAGCAGCTTGTTTGTCCCTTTGGTTTCCCCGGCAACAGCGCCTATTCATCCTCTTCCCCTGTATTTCTCGCTCTATTTTCCAACGTCCGCTTCCTTCCGTAATTACTTCTTCTTCCATTCCCTCTCTTTCGTATCCTTTCATCCACTCGCTCTCTTTCCCCTTAACGTTCGTTTCTTCTCACTCCTTTCAATTATTCCACCTCACGAGCAATATTTTTAATGTATGTATTCTCGGCTATTCTTTCTTTATCATGCTCCCATAGTGTATACTCTATTTTTGTTCTTACATCAACAATATTTAAATACGTATCTATCCTCATTTTCTCTCTCTTAAATAAACTATCAATTATATAATGAAACTTTGAATGTTACGACGGCTTAGTCAGTTTTTAATGATAACAATAGTAACAGCAACAACAACTACAATAATAACAGCAGAAACAACAAAAGCAGCAACAATAATAAAAATAATAATAACAATAACTACAATAATAATAATTTCTTAAATTGAAACTGGAGGATAATCCTAATGATATCCATTTTAATCATTATTACTGCTGCCAAACTCTCACAGTCATTTCCAAACCAAGAAATTCTGATTAGTGAGGAGTCGAACCCGTGACCTTAGGGTTGGAACGTGAACATGTTAACAACTCCACCAACGCGGCCGTTTAGTATTCCTTCGTATTATTGCTTAGTAATATTAAAACTTTTGTTTCGTTTATTCTATCTCTATAATCTGTTATTATTATTGTCATAATAAGAGTAATGCGTATTCATTGTAAAAAGGGAATTAACCATAACCCGTTGAGTTTTTCCGATTATTCTTCTGTTGAAAAACTGCGTGACAGATGGGAAATTTGAAATAAAATATCTCTTAGGGTATTTGCTGGAATCTTGATGGGTATTCTTAGTTTCTCCGTATTATTGTGGAAGGGTTTAGACTATATTCACTCTGCAGACACCGTAAGTGGGCTGATGAAGTTATTGATCACTATTCGAATCGCCTGTAATGGCTTTGAAATTCTGCATATTTTTTCTCCTCTTCCGCTCTTGTTATTGTTTGTAATATGTCTCAATATTTTAAGATAATTGACAAGTAGATGTGTTTATCTATTCTTCATAAGAAATATATCTGGTCTGTTTTGATCAGTGGATTTTTCAGTGAATACTGGACGATCTAGAGAATTATATTATTGGTTTTCTATTATAATTGACTTGCATATACATCATTATGGTGATATATTTTGATCTGATGATGCTTAACTATATCTCAGATTTTCATTAGTTAGTTTCTCGTCTTGCTTATGCCAATTTAGGCAGACATTGTCTGCCAAAACGGAGCTGTTATAGGTTCTATTGATTAACGGGCAATTTGTGGTCCATTGATATCTCATTCACCCCTGAGATGTACCTCATCTAACATCGATATTTTGTTTCCGTTCCCAACGCTCGGTTATTCCATTGCTTCTTTATCTCTGTTTTTTTTACTTTCGCGATCAAACTTTGACCATATGTTCAACGTCATCATTATTAGACGTGACAATCGGATTGCGATAACTCGAGTTATAAATACCTTCTTGATGAATAACTTACGGTGTTTTATTAAGTTCTAAGCAACCGTTTATTCAATTCTCTTAGCTAAAGAGAGAACAAAACTTTATAATATACCTAACATTATACTAAACACTAAAATAAACGTGTGTAAATTACACAATTCTGCAATGTCTTTAGTTTTATGGCTTTCTACGAAGTCAACACTTTACCATACCGACTTAAATAATTCTTTTTCGACTTCGTTTACGACGCAAAATGAAAATGAAGTTAAATATATTTTCCTATAGTTTACTAATCAAATTCGTTCCACTAATAGTTTCGTCGCTAGGCTATGGGAATTAATGGAATACAATACTGAAGTGCGATTTAAAAAGGTTTCTCTAACCCTCTGCAGACATTTCGCATCAGATACACTTCCTCATACTGGCATACATCTTCTATTTCATACCCGAATCCTCTACTAGAGTCTTCGTGGCGTAGCAACGATCCGAGCCCAGAGAGAGGGCATATTTTTACCCCGAGCTTCATTAATGCTAATTGCTATTTTTCTTTCCATTCTCCTCCATCCGCCTTTTTCCATCCGCTTCGCTCAACGAGTAAACTTCAATTACGTAATGTTCCATCTCTCTTATTTTCGTTTCTTCTTCTCTGACCTCCGTTGCCCTCTCTATTCGCAAACCACTCTCCCGCCTGCGGCCAACTCCATTATCGAGCACCCCCATTCCGCCCCCCGCACACACCCCCGTCCCGCGTAGCCACGGTAACACCACACCTGAGCCCCCAATCCATGTGCTTGGAGCCACACCTGACGCCCACACCCCTCACCTGTCCCCTCATTGGCCCGCGCCTTCAGGTCACGTGATCTGCTCTCCTCTGGATCGATAAGTAGCTGGAATCTCGTTGGAAAGGCTCTTCTCTCACCTCATTCTTTCTTCTCGCCCTCCTACTTAAAGTACCACTGTTCTTTTCCCTCTATTTGAGGAAGTAAACGACCCCCGGAGTCATGCATACTTTGCTGGAGGTGCGCTGATTGACTCTCGAAATTTCGTTCGTGCCAACTTTAATTCGCGTCCTCCGTAACGGAGCGATTTACCCTTGAATTCCTATATAATGTCCCTCGTTTGCTTCTTCAGCTAGAATGAGTATCGGTAGGAAAAGTGGATGGTAACCTAGGATGACGACATGAAAAAAGAAAAGCAAAGTACAGTAGTCATGAACTCTGGAAAATTCAGATAGAGCAGACTACTTGTCATTTATTATGATTTTTGTGTTACTTCTACGTATGTGTAGAATCTACTAATTTGGTCTTCACTTTACGGTAGGTCTCCATTATAAAGAAAAAAGAAGACTTGGACCCTTTAATTCATCATCATCTTTTGATAATGACCTGAAGTATCGAAACCATAGTCGTGAAATAAAATATTGTGGTAAATTTGTGTTCTACTTTCGTTATTCTTCATTAATTATGTGTAATATATTTAATATTTTTGTATATTTATGAAACTAGCACGTAGTTAGTGAGTATACTTCATGTTTGTACCATATCTGTCTGCAAAGTATACAGCCCGAAGGCGAGTTGGGACCTCATCACCTCTCCATCTGCTACGAAGAGCTAGGAGGGGGAAATGTGGCTTACTAGGCAAGATGAGGAGTGAGGTAGTTTCCCCTTGCTTTCCTCACTGAGCCAGAATGCCATAAGCAGAATAATCCCACGTTAGTGAGACAAAATGTCTCAACGAATAACACTTTAACTCTTTTCGTAACATTGCAAAAGGAGAAACGCAATTAATGCCATTATTTAGCATAGCTCATACCTCAGCAACTTTCATATCATCACATCCATGAATAAGACTGAGAAAAAAGTGTATAAAAGATACATTTATTCCGAACCATAAGAAAAATTATAAATATTTCATTCGTCAAGATATGGTGATAGGACCCTTATATTATGTATTTATAGAGTAAATATCACGCAATTATGTAGGCATAAAACTACTGCCAGGCATGCGGAATAAATGCAGTTTGGGTAAAGCTATAATAGAGGATCGACAATCCGAGTTAATGTGGATGGGGCCACCTCGGTTAATCGAAAACATGGATAATACGGAATGGTTGTCTAGCGAATGTAAATTATTAAGTAAACTCGCTATTTTCATGCCTAGCTCTAGTTCGACGTGTATTTGCAATTAAAAATCGTTTTCATGTAAATTTTTTAAAATAGATATTTCCCTTTTCCTTCAAAATATATACGTCCATTGTCCAGATGTAGTTATCACTTCTTTTCTCCAATTATCTCCAGGTTATTATGCCTACGTTTGCTTGTCTATGCTGAACTGTCATGGTATGGTAACAGAAAAAGTAATTTAAGCGGTGTACCGGTACGTATGTGTGTAAGAGAAAAAGGCGAAGCGTCAAAATATTTAACTCGGATAATATAGAGCCTCCGTTAATCGGGACTCGGGTAATAGTGACCTTACTGGTTATATTTTAAACCACATGCCTTAATCAGATGTCTATTTCGGCGACTCATACTTGCAAATGCTCTTATTTTACCCGAATGTTAGCTATCTCATCTTTAATAAACCTCCTCGGCTCGTTTGCGTATTTTTTAATCTTTATTTTTATATACACTTGGAAAATTTCGATCGTTTGAATATTACAATTAGTGTCAGCATTAGGATGGAGGTTCAGCGAATCGGTTACTATAGAGCTGATGCAAATAAATATGCGTTTTCGTTGAGTGCGTAGTCATCTCTGCTTCTCGTTGTTTAGTGACCTGAAAGTGCCGTTTAATGTGAAATTTATCATCTACTTCTCCAGTTGAGAACTAACGGGCAATTCAGCAAATATATAATACGTATGCGTACGTATGTGTGTGTATAAATGGTATATACATATATATCATTATCAGCAACCATTTTCAATCGGACATCGGATGTAGGCTTCCCCAAGTGTTTTCCAATTCTCCCTTTTTGGAGCTTCTCGTTGCCATGTTATCTCTAAAAGCTCGATGATAACTCTGTTCCATCGGTCCTTTGGTCTTCTTCTTGGTATCTTCACATATCATGGTCTGCAGTTAAGAACTGTTCATGTCCAGCGACTGTTGTTTCTTTTTGCCTGCCCACATCCATTTCAGATACATACATAAGTGCGTGTCTATGTCTGAATGGAAGACCGTACGAGTGGTCGAGGCGATCGCCTCAGGCGCCCCTCGTATGGGAGCCGAATTACAGAATTTTCATTTCCTAATGTTTGATGACTCAACCAGGAAGAATGATTATTTTCAGTAAAAAGACGCCGCAGAAATCACTGCCGTTCTAGAATGATGTCGGCTAAATTCAGGAAAAACGACTTGGAAATAAAATGCGAAGAGACGCATGACGAACCGCCTCAGGCGGCAAAATCGCTCGGCGCGACCTTATATGTATATGTATGCAGGGCTACAGCAAGGGCGGGGCAATAAGAGCACGTGCCCAGGGCGCAAATTCTGGAAGGGGCGCAAAGTGGGAGTCATACTTCGAGGCGCCCGATAATTTCCTCGTCGTAGTCATACTTGAGTGACTTACAGCGTTGGCACAAACTGTAAATGTATGCGAAGGAAAATGAATTAAACCCCTGAATGAACTTAAAGGGATTACTATCCATTTATTTCCATTTTAAGCAATGTATTAGTTCAGGAGACAAATTAGTTTATATAACTGGGTGTGCTAAAAAAAAAGGAAAAACCTCCTGATGCAACCGTCAGGTGGAGAATCTTTAGCTTTATTTATTAGTAATTTAATTCAAAATTTATTTGGCATTTTTTCAATGTAGATAGTGTCACTCACGACTGTCGTTGCTCACGTTTTTGGCTGCTCTTGTCTTGATTTTTTGTGTTATTGATGAATCTTTGGAGAAAATTACTTGTAATTGATATCGACCATCTACCGTTGATACTGATGGTGTAGTAATGAAGTTTTACGGATAGCGGTTGGCTAAAATTGTACTAAATAGTTATAAATTTGAGAATCCCATAAAAATATGGTCGAAATATGGGGATGGAAATTGGCCCTTTATTTTCAGGAAATATTCAAGAAAAAATAGAACGCTGGGAAATTAAAAATTCGACATAACTGGAATCGAACCCAGAACTTCCACTTTCGAGAAAATTTTCTTGCTTAGTTAGAAAATCTGGAAGTAGTAAAGTGGTGATATGATTTATAATCTTAGTCAGCTATGATTTTTACAACTGCGT
Organism: Ladona fulva; assembly: GCA_000376725.2. Taxonomy (NCBI): domain Eukaryota; kingdom Metazoa; phylum Arthropoda; class Insecta; order Odonata; family Libellulidae; genus Ladona; species Ladona fulva. Next base: position 579,979 of record KZ308479.1, on the reverse strand, counting down.
TCATTTCTTAATATTTCCAGACTCACGAAGCATAGGTTTAAGTTCATCCGAAATCCCTACCAAATGAATATTTTCTTTATGAAATTTTGATATCTAGCAATTGCATTGAATTCTATCCTTCCCCAGTCCCACTCCTTCGTCCGCATTTGAGTCATCCGGTTGGCATGGAAACAGTTTCAGCTCCGGAATAATCTGTCTCCCGATGCACTTTCCCATTCACTGCTTTAATTGGTCCACAGTGGGCGTTTAAGGGATTAGGGCGAACGTGCGTGCATTTTGGGGCTCTCTCATGCACGAAACAGGCCTCCCATCGCGTGCTCTGAAAATCCGCCAACTTCTTTCTCCGCGTGCGAAATCCGAGCGAGAACCGCAATCATCGCGAATGCTGAGAACTTTGCCTCTCAGCGAATGGGATTAACTGTTCTCGTACTGTAAAATACAATTGCCTCGATATTTAGGCATGGATTGAGCTGGGATTTGGAGTCTTTCTTGTAGGTGTTGGATGGTGGGTTGCGAGTGGAAATCGATTTCATTTGCAGAAATCGTATTAGGACGCGTTTAATTAGAAATGATATTCAGTCCTGGAAATATGAAACAAAAGACGGTACACTGATGACAAGATGGAGTTCATGTCCATTCTATGAGTTGAGATCATTGATTGCATTGCTGCATAAAGTAAATAAATCAATGTTAACTGCTAGGTCTCGGCACTATGATTGATACTTTATGTGCTGGGAAGTGTTACGCTACTATAAAAAGGTTAAATAGCCGTTAGAACCTCAATACCTTCACCATTTTCTATCACAACCCTTTGAGAGGGAATGAGGCTCATTAAGCAAGATGAGGAGTGAGGAAACATCATCGGAGGTATCTCCGCTACAGCCTGAATACCGGTTAGAACCTCAATTCCTCCACCATTTTCTACCGCGACTTTTTGAGAGGGAATGAGGTTCACTAGACAAGATAAGGAGTGAGGTTACATCGGAAGGATACTGTATGAATACCAGTAATAATCTCAACCCCAACTCCACCATTTTTTACCGCCACCTTTTGAGAAGGAATGAGGCTTACTAGGGACGGTGAGGAGTGAGATAATTTTCCCTGGCACTCTTCACTGAGCCAGAGTGCTGTAGGTAGAGATGTTTTTGGTGAGTAAAGCACAATGGTTACTAAGCACAACTAGTTACTGTTTCATTCATAAAAAGGAACCATTATTCACTATCACCTCTATAGCTATCGCATCATGATAGCTATGAGTACTGAGAATAAAATAGTAGTATTAGTACTGTTAAAAATTCTACGGCAACATAGGCCATGTGTAACTATGGGCTCCCACCTTGAATCGAACCCGAGACCGCTTTCAGCAATGAGGAACGCGCTACCCACTTGGATATCTGCGAGCCTCGAAGCAAAATTAAATTAAGGACACATTTTTTTATCTAGTACCATGAAAACATGAAAAATATTCCACAAATCGAGATACTGTATTAGGAAAAAGTATTCATCTTTAATATACTATTGTCGCAGATTTGCACAACAATGACAGTCGCCGAGGGTGTTGAAAACGAAACACGGGATATCTGAACAATAAGACAGATGATTGAGGTTGCGGCTAAAGCAGTTAGTGGCTAAAGAGGTATCGCTTCTAGGCTTAGACGCTGTCGTATAGCAGAAGAGTCGATATCGCAAGGGGAGATAGCCGCTCTTTTTAAGGGAGACGGTACCGCTCGCTGAGCTTTCAAGAGTTCCTTTGTCAAGCAACTACGCTAATTGATTCGAAATGCTCATTACGGACCTTCGTTACGCTGCCATTGCTTTTAAAGCGCTTTCCGTCGTTTTTTGCTTTAAAGCCACCCAAGTGTTTAAATTTTAAATGTAGATTCATTTTTAATGTACTCCCCGCGCATTTGTGCGAGAGTCGATTGTTTAAACGATAGTCATGCCTCTTTATGGACTTCTGCGTTATCGCCTAACGTTTAATTTCATTTTTTTTCATCAGCGTGAGCGCTTTTATATTATTTTCTTCATTCATAGCTTTAGCTGAGAGTACGTTCGCACCTTTAGGTGAAGTATACGTTAATGGAAATGTATAATTGTTTGCCAGAGTGCGTCAGTATTTATTTTAGTAATTGTTTTGTAATTTTTCCTTTTCCGCCATTATTATTTTTTCCTCGATAAGCTTCATTTATTTGTTCCTGTTACCACGTCTTAATAAATACTTTTTGTCAATTATTTTTTGCTTTAAGATATAGAGAAATGCTTTTTTCATTGTCTCTCGTCTGTCTTATTTATGCTAGCGACGATGATGATGAAAATAACAACAAAGACGACAACAACAACAATAATATTATTATTAATAACTATAATAAAAACAACAACAATGCGATTTTATTCGGGCCAGATAAAGACTATGACCCTAGCTGTCGAGCCATCAATAAAAACTAAAAAAACTATCTAACCATCATCTATAACGTGAAAATCACTGAGAACGAAAAAAGCTGATTACCGGCAGAGATTTCGGTCACTCTTTATTGAATGCTAAAAGAAATTGGAGAATATACTTGATTGTACGGTCCTGCTACCATGTCCTGACGAATGGAATGTTTTCCATTCGTCTCTTGTACTTGATTAGGAAAAATATGTCTCATTTATTTAATCTTAGTTTTGTTCATGGCTATGATAATGTAAAAGCTGTTGAGGTATGAGTGATGCTGAATAATGACATTATTAAGGTTTCTTGTTTTTGAATGTTACGAGAAGTGTTACTCATAGAGTCATTGTGCCTCAGTTACGTTGACTTGTTCCGGTTGCTGCATTCTGTCTCAATGAGGAAAGCAATGGCAAACTACCTCACTCCTCATTTTGCCTAGCCTCCTCTTAGCCTAGAATAGTGGAGAGATGAGCTTCAAACCAGCCTTCAGGCTGAAGACTGCGCAGACGGACAGTAGTACACCAGTATTATATGGAACTGAAGGTATTGACTATTACGGATAACCCGAAATCCCCAAGACTGAATGTAAAAGGCGCGACTTTGCAGGAAGTCATCAGATTTTATATTAACCTTACAAGACTTTAATCGCAGAGGAAATGATACGAGCATCGGAGAAAATCAGTGTTCTCCATCTCATACATATAGATAGGCAGAGGCTTGCGTTCTACCCGCGGACAATCTCTCACACCAAACCACCGTCCTCTTATCGCAAATGTCGAAAATCCTCATTTTTCCCTTTAATTTAGCTCTGAGATGTTTATCTCTTCCATTTCATCAACCTCGCAACCTATTCCTTTGCCTAAATTCCCTCCCCGCCTCGCTATCTCCCATCAGCCATCCATCTTTAAAAATCCCCCTTTCCTGGAGAAAAAAGCGCCTCATAGAGAGACGCCTTGCGGCAGGATGGAGCACTAACGGAGGCATCTCGGGTCTAATTGGGCGTCCAATGCCACAGATATATCCTCTCTCTCTCTCATCCCCTCGGAAACGCCTTTTTTATTCTGCGAACGGAAAAATACCTGCTCCCCCAACCACATTCCACCCCCACAGGTTTACAACCCCAAATCCTCTTCTGCATTCGCTCCCCTACCAATTTATCTTACCTCTTCTTTGCCCTGAGCAAAAAGAGAGGGGAGGGATTAAAGAGTGGAATTTTCTTGTTCTTCTTTCTTTACTACTTCAGCGGAATCCATTACTTTTTAGCCCTGACCCAGACTAGAGCCCGTACTTACATTTCTTTGGCCATTTCTCAAAATCCTATCGATCGCCTCACCTATTGCTGCATTTTTCCGCTCCTTCGACGGCTTAATCATCCGTGTATTTGTGGGCGGACCGTTTCACTGTCTCGCCTTGGCTATGCGACCTTAGGGAACAGGGATGTCGACAGGGAGTGGCCAGGGTGCACCAGTCAATGGGGCGTCAATGTTTCCAAAAGTCCTGCGACTTGCAACATGAAAACTTTTAACCGTTTGTCTATCGTTAACGAAGAGTAGGCATTTTCGCGAATTCAATATGGTATTTGTCAGTTATTCATCGCTTTAGTTGTATAGTTGAAAGCTGGAAAGTCTAAAATAGTGGAAATCGCTGGGCAACTGCAACAACAACTATGTAAACAGGAAACGGAAATAAATGGTGAAACTGGCGATGGAAGTGTGGTATCTTACAATCAATACGAGCATAAATGTCTTTTTAACTTTGATATAGTTCTTCTATAAAGTTAAATTGTCTCTCCACTGGTTTTGGGAATTCCTAAGCATCAATACGGTGATCTAATCTGGTAATTTTCACCAATCTGTCATCGTCGATGCTTTCAATTTACCCTGTTTCCACTTATCTGATCTACTACCCGCTCTTTCTGATCCAAAAGCTGATGTTAACAACTTCGCCGGTCTCTGGTACTCTTAGTGGTATCTCTTCACACGTCTATATTTGTAATTTTTGCCTGATTATTGTTATTTCTACTGTTTCTAATATTATTTCTATCGTTATATCACATGCTCTGGTTTCAGTTATGTGTGCGTTAAACAATTGCATTATAAACTCTATCCTTGTTTCCAATGTTAAAATCTCGCTCTTCCATATAGTGACACGCCCGTTTACTATGTTTATCATATATACTTGCCGCCTCACCTCTGATTCCAGTTTAGCATCACGACATCCTTTAATACTAATGTATAGTGCCAGCAACACAGATTTTGATGAAATTGGTATTTGGATAGACATTGAGAGAATAGAAATGAATTATCTCCCAAATGTGTTATTATGAGCAGTAGTTTCCCCGAAAGATGGCCTTTAAGTATTAAGTAAATAACCTCATAATTGTAAATTTGGGTCAGTTAAAAAAGATCTTTAGCTCGTCAGCATAATGCTCGTCAACCAAACAACGAAAAAAATTAAATAACCTACCCAGCTATCATGGGTACGAGTCCAGAAATCACGATGTTCCGGCTTTTCCCATAAGAATAGAATGAAGCTTTTGATGACCTTCATGGAATGATATAGAATCGTAACTCAAGGTGGGCTTCCGGATAGCTAAGTGGGCAACGCGTTCGACATCGGCGTAAGCGGTCCCGGGTTCGATTCCCGGTGGGGGCCTACGTGCGAAATGACCTAAGCAGTCGAAGCACTTTTAACAATACTACTACTGCTACTTAATCTAAGTTATCGTTAGAAGTCGCGACATTTTAACATTAACAGTTAGGACATCTCCCAAAAGGGTCCTGGGTTCGACGCCAGACCGCTACGAGCATTTCTCATAAGAAATACATTGTATTTTTCTTTTACTTTTTTCATGCCTTTCCTGAAAAGCTACAAGCATGTCACTCGAACTATAGCTAGAGGATACGATTTAGAAATATAAAAATCAATACCATTTATCAGGGAGTTTATCTATTTTTTGTAAATCGGCACAATGCATTCAAATGCATAGAAAAGCCGAATAATAATTACATCCAACATTCACGGATGCCCGTGCTATAAATGGAGAAAGCGCTCATAGCTGTAGAAGAATAATCCTTTGAAAAAAACAGTTCACGTAAAATAGGAGTCAACGGAATTATTAGCTTATTTTGGCATCACTACTTTAGTATTCATAAGATCACAGCCATTCAACAGACTCAGGTAAAGTTAAACGAAGGATGAATGTCCTCTTTCATTCACGAATGAATGAATGAATTAACTCTTTATTAATGCGATGTTAGGCCAAAATGACGTCTATTCCGCATAACCTCAATTTTCAACTCATAATTAAGTAATTTAATATTTAGAGCAGAAAGATCGAATACAACAAAAACATTAAGAGACTGGGTTTTTCACCCAATCTTTTTTGGTATTTGACTTCGAAGAAATCTATTAAAGGATATGTTATAAATCTATGAAAGGAAGATTATGGAAAGATAAATGAATGTTAATAATAATGTTACCCCATCATTTAAAGCAAGTAAAATCTTATGACTTTTAAGTCTAACTTGAAGAAATCTTCACGTAAAAAGATGTACTATTCTGTAGCTGAATATTTTAATGACAATACATTATAATAGTGTACATTGAGTGATCCAATTTCTTTTTGTTGTATGCAGTCTATATTTTGATGCCAGTATATATATTGTGGGTGTATTTGTATATGTGTGTAGGTATTTTTGTATACATACACACATATTTGTATTTGTTAAATCTCTGATTCGTATTTTTTTAATCTCACATATGACTTGTCCTATATCAACTAAATGTAAGTATGGGGCAAGTATGGGGGAGTGCTGCGAAAGAACGATACTGTTAGATTGCTTCGGGAAGGAACAAGCGCGTTTGTTGCATTTGAGTGTAAAAGCGAGCCAAATCACCCAATTGTATACGCTGAGAAATTTTTAAAGTCAAACATTACTTAATTGGAGGGATATTTTTGCAGAATTCTGTTTGCCTTATTTCGCCGTTGGTGTATCGTCTATCAGAAGAGGAGGAGCGAAATGAATGCGATGGTAATCGGAGCCGTGTCTTAGCAAGGGGAACAGATAAAAAACCACCCAATTGATTGCTTTCAATCGGATCTCCAATCTGCTCGTCCTGTTGTCGAAAGAACATCATCTCCGCCTCTCTTGGGTCCCCCTGTGAGTGCGTCTCTGTAAATGGGATCTCTCCACACCTCTTTTTCGACACCCATTTAGGCGAAACTTCTTTTTGCCGAAGTCTATTTAGTCGACAGTTTTTTCCGACGTCCATTAAGGCGACAGTTTTTTGTTTTGCCGACTCTTCCTTCGCTCAAGGTGACTCTTTGACTGATACGTCCAAGTCACAATATCTGATATATGAATAGACGACAGCAATTAATACAATATTGCTGATCGCGGTGGCGGAATGGTTATTGCTCTAGCCTTCTAACTTCGTCGTCTGTGATTCAAATCCCGGCTGTTTTTTTCCTGGTTAGAGTACGATTGTCTGTGTTTGCCGTTTGTGTCTTTAATCGCTTAATTTATTAAATGTTACTATTATTTGACCCTTTATTTGCTAGGTTAGGCCAAAGTGGGCCTTTCTTCCACCTAACCTCGTATCTTATTATACATCGGTATTTACTATTATGATAAGAAAAAAATATGATACACAAAAAAACAAAAGAAAGACTTTGTTTGCGGGAAAAAATCTACACAGTTAAGGGTGGTAAGGAAAAAAACCCACGTTGCGGGAAAGCACCCACTCAAGAAGGGGGGTGAGAAAAACCCGCAAAAACGCAGTGAAAAGATTAAGTGGAAGTTAACAACAAAAATAAATGATATAAATAAAACAAATATGTATTA
>KZ308479.1:550780-571545 GCA_000376725.2 Ladona fulva | reverse complement strand
GGGAGGGGGGAAAGGGGGCGGGGGCGGAAGCACGCGTTGGGAGCGATAAGTAAATAGCCCGGGTCCGAATTGTCATGATAATGAGGCAAACGGAAGGGAGGAATTAATTAATTTTTTCATGAAAATGGAAAACGGAAATTACGGGGGGCATTTGTCTTTCCTCCGAAAACATTTTTCCCTCTGCGATTTGCCTAAATGTTTGTTTTCTTGACTTTTGCAGTGGAATTGGCCTGACTGCGGTTGTAGTGGCGTCTTCTCATTTGGGTGAGTACCTCGTGATTAAATTTGCCTTCTTAACCATAGTAACTTACTGGTATAAACACCAGGTGGATCATTTAAAACTATGTTAAACGATTTATTTGAATGAATTTTATTTTATCTTTCGTGGTGAACTCTTGCAAAATTCGGTTGATCTATGAATTGTATACGTCAACTGACACACGCCATGCATCTCATAGGCGTAAAACGTATGAATATAACTATGCAATAATAATGCACGAGCTACTCATATTACAGTTAATGACAATATCTATTGATTAAAATAATATTGCTTTTGTTTTACGACTGTCATCCATCTGTAGCAATTGAAAACTTTAGGATAAATTAATGAGATAGTCGATTGCTTATTGAACGATTCTTTTTATTTGTAAATGATTTGTACGCTTAATACTTACTTGATTAGCTAATTAGTGCTATTACACCATATTGTGTGGTTATTTGCCTCTTAATTTCGTGTACTGGCTAATTCATAGATCTTTCCTCGTGACATATTTTACGTTTTTGCTCAAATTATGATGTACTTAGTTCCAATGCCAATGATCTTAAAATTTAGCGGGCTTAGGGTGGCTCATTTTTTATTTCGCGAACCCAAAATTTTGTGCTTTCACATTCATGCTGAGATTTCATTTTAATTTCATATTGCTACAATTACATACAATCAGTTTGGAATTTTAAAGCTTAAAATTAAAACGCCTTAATTAAATTAACTGGCACTTACAGGAAAATTACAGAAAATAGCCAGGTCGAACACTACAATAAACAGGACAAACATTTTTGCCATTTGGATCTTTCTTGCAAATATTTTAAATGAATAGTTGAGGAGAAAGAAAAATTGTTCGTACCCTACTACAGAAATTTCTCTGTATTTGACTGTGTGAAGTAGATGCGGGAAAGCACCAATTGCATGTCACTTTTTCATTACTTTCTGGAACAAACAAACTTATAACTGAGTTTTTCAGTCTTGTTCATCACGTTAAGTAAAATGAAATGAAAACTCTAAAACTAAAAGTGATTAAATTAATTTTACATTATACTTCTATGTTGAAAATTTTGAATGTGGTCGATACGCGGAATCAGTCTTCCTCTCCCTTTACAACCATTCATATTGTCCTCAAAACCTCATTCACCATATTTAAACAGATTTTTCTTGGTCTTCCTCTCCCTTTGCAACCACCCAGATTTTCCGCAATATGAACATCATTCACCACATTCACGCATTTTTTTCGGTCTTCCTCTCCCTTTGTAACCATTCAGAGAGTTTCCTCAAAACCTCATCCGACTGGATGGTTTCATATACGACCTAATTATATTTAAATACATACAGCCTTTCGTTGTAAAATGTTACCGGTCTCTGATACACTTTATTATTATAGTGTTTTATAGAGGTTGTTATTATGGTGTTTCTCCGAATTAACTTGCCAAAATCAGCGCAAAAACTTCGACAATTAATCCTTAACCACAATGATTTTTCGCGTGGAAATTAACTCTTTAAATTCCCATTGTGCCTCTGTTCGTTCTTCGAGTCTTTCGCGATGAGTTTCGTATGAAACTCTCTTATACAACTGATTTATGTTTCCCGGCATTAGGCTGTACGCTCTAGATGCGTATTTCCGAAATTCCCCACGACTGCCACGCGAAAAACGCTGTCTTTTCGTTTCCTTTCTGTCGAGCAAATCGTTATATTTTATTTCTCAGCAATGTCTCAAAATTATTTAATGACACCGCCGATATATGTGATAGGCATGTTATAATACCGTTTACAGGAGGAGGCTTTGGAAGGAATAAAAAACACCAAACATGCAGCCCCGTGTTTCGCCCTCGGCGTCCTCCTAATGCTTTGCAATACATCGATCGCCCTTATGTATTCTTCCTCCCTCCCACACACACACACTCAGCCCCCCCACGGAACAATCTCAAGGAAGCCAAACCACCCCCTCTCGTGGAAATCCTTGTCCGAAACATTTCCCCGCTGAAATCCAAGCGCACTTATATTTTTTTAGTGGAACAGTGTTCTGCAGGGGAGCGTAATGGAAGACGGCGATTCGAGAGGGGGCACAGCGCTTTTGTAAAGGGGAATCCATTTGTAGACTCGAAACAAGACATCTCCCCAAGCGCGATTTCACCTCCATATTCAACATCGATGCTGCCATGAAGTCATTCGATAACCATCGTTGCTAACAGCGCGGTATTAATGGAAACTATGATAAAGTAATCACGGCGATAAATACACGCATTGATACCACTGAATATATCAACAAATCTCTAACAGCTGCACATGCCTGCAAACAGACATTCAGTTTGCGGCTTGGATTCCTCCTCTGTTTTCTCTCATCGCTGCATCAATCTATGGGTGTATGGGTTTACATTCGAAATATCTAATCAATATATTAAAGCTACGATCATCTCTTCAAAACCTCATCCACCACATTCAAATAGTTTTTCCTGTTCTTCCTCTTCCTTTACAACCATACATATTTTTGTCAGAACCTAATTCTTCATATCCAAAAAGTTTTTTCTTGGTCTTCCTCTCCCTTTATAACCACTCGGATTTTCCTCGTACGCTATCCCATTTTCAGAGTATTAGAATTTCGACCATACAATCCAGGGCATCGAACCGTAATTATTTTCTTTCCGGTTTCCGTTCAGGTTCAGTGAGCACTGATGATATCGATTCACTTCCGGTTCGAACCGTCTTACCGGTTTAAGTCGGTTTCTTCCTCTCCGATAAATAATCCATGAGGAAGGTTTATATCATACTTTGCCCTCGCATAGAATATCTTTTGACTGAAAGTGAGAATAAGGATAAAAAAAAGTACCATATTACCATAGTGTTCGTATACCATAGTACCATAGTGTTCGTATATCGAAAATAGAATGTCAATTGGTTAGGCACAGTTTACCTTTGCGTACGTTTATTAAGTAACACCGCTGCTACCCTTGATAAGAATACGATCATACGAATAGTAAAATTATGTTTCCGGTTTAGACTTAGGTGTCCGGCTTTGGAAAAATGTTTCCGGTTTAGGAAAGCATATCCAGTACGTTTCTTAAGAAAATCGTTTGTGATTTATGAGCATACTTCTTGTTTAAGTAAAGGATATCTATAAATTATAACAAATGATTTTCATTTTCTCATCCAGAATTCTTGTAAGTTCTGCACCGGCGTGAGTTATGAAATAAAGTTAAAAAATTAAAGACATAAATTTTCATAGTTTATGGATTCCTTGTTGATCATAAACGTGATTAAATATACGAAAGTCTTAAATAATAGTAAAAAAATAATAGATAGTAAAAAAATGCGGCATGTTTCTTCAAATTATTCATTTTCACGGTCATCTTCGCCTCATGGAGACATTTTCTATTTGTCCACTGCTTTGAGATGTTGAAAGCAGAAGTGATTTAAGAAACTGAAATGTCGAGAAGGGTCTCTCACGCGAGTTATATGACTCGTGTGTGAGAGCATTTCTTTTTCACGTTCCAAGGAGCACCCCGTGTCATATATTTCCCATTTCCATCGGCCGCAAATTCGTGTCCGGTTGTTTGGCTGCGTGCGCGACTTCAGAAACCCCAATTCTTCGAAAGTAACGCTTTATTTTCTCGAAAGATTTGGCAGATTTCTCTCTTCGTGCGGAGATTCTTATTCGGTAGCTTCCAATTTTAATTTATCTCCCGCGCAATCGGGTGCCAATGAAGTATCTGAAGGTTAAATTACGCTTATGAAAAGAAGTTTGCAGTTTGAAATCTCTTAAGGATATTTATGGTAATAATATTTACGATCTGATATTATCGCCCTTTTTATTAGAGGAAATTTTAAGTTGAAAATATTTCCATCCAGGGGGCGTAGCCAGGATTTGTCTTTGAGGGGTTTTCAAAGCCGTATAGTAAACAGTGCGTTGTCTACAATCCATGGGCAGGAATACTTCCAACCAAAATCTAATGAAAATATAAAATGATTTATTGTAAAATGCATTCCCTGCGATTCTCCAGCAGTGTTCGTATGGCATAACTGCAAGAGGACATCCCCTCACATGCTGAATTGTTGGCTCTGTTCAATGGGGGGGGGGGTTGAACCCCCAAAACCACCCCCTTGCAAACGACTTTCTTTCTATCCTATCTTACATCCGTATTACTTTCTGTTTACTTTTGCTTTGTATGCTTATCCTATTTTCTTATATATAACTTGTGCTTGAACTTTATCTCCTTTTCCTCGTCATTCAATTATTTATGGAAGTATTTAGCAAATTTTTCTTGAAGTTGCATATATTGGATTCTACTTAATTCGTAAGTTTAATTTCATACTCGTTTGTTTAATTCGGTTTCTCATAATATTTATCAGTATTGTTTTTAGTAAGGCTGAATGCAATAGAAGACTATTAAGTTTTCGCACGAAATGGTAATAATGCGACTTTATTCGGGCGATATTAAGACTATCAAGTCTGTTCTTATATCTAACACGTATGAAACTTAAAAGATACGTAGCTTGAAAAAAGTGCAAAGAAGAAAACTACTTTGTGGGTTAAACAGCACTGAGTTTAAGTTAGCACTTAGGATAAAATACACCACAGCAGGAAAACACCCACAAGAAGGGCGTGTGAAAAATCAGCGAAACTAACCCATAGTTAACTAAGTCTTATGGTCTGTCATATGCATGTTTGTTGAGGATATTACTAAAGAGAGATATTTTCCTTGTTCATACACACATTTATATATTTATAAATTTTTAGATATATCTTAATAGAAAAAAATTCGAATTTAGGAGACTTTCGACTAGAGATTTTCGCTTTGCATTTTTAATAAGTGTAATAGTATCCCAAGGAAAAATTGATTTAAAAAAAGTCGGCCGGGACACCCTTACCCATCTTCTATGTGTATTAACCTGAAGGGGGTTTCCTTTTTATCACTTTGTGTGGCCGGTGCTTCCATGAAGCCATGACAGCGAACGATGCCACCATGTGGACGAAATCGCAACGTCCATTACCCACAAAGTTTCCCGAATGGCTTGGAGAAATGTTATGCCGGGATAGCTCAACGGACAGAGCATCCGACCGGCAATTGGGAGACTCGGGTTCGATTCCCTGTCCCGTCAGACAGACTTTTCAAGTCCATTTTTCCTTCGGATTTTTCGTGGGTGCGCACCATCTTGCGAACACCCTTACCCGTCTTCTAAGTGTAATAGTTGCTAGATCAACAAAATAGTCATATCGTACGCAATAGTAACCTTCAATTCACTACTTAAATTAACAGTTTCATAACCGGCCACACATTTTGAATACTCTTTGAATTCACGAGTTTTATTCCGCGATTCAATAAAGGCTATGCTATTAAAAATTTTCTCCATATGCAAACCCATATATGCATATGGAACACAAAATTATTTTTATTAGCAAAAAAAAGGTTCGAACCGTGTTGATGTAGTATCAGAACACTATTGAACCGCAATTAAATCAAAGTTCAATGCAAACCTTACTGATGAAACACAAAAAGTAGTTATAAGCGCGAAAAAACCGGTTCAAGCCGGTTCGATAGTCTCGAATTGGTATCGAACCGAATTTCCGTTCGTTCTTCTAACCGGAACATTATCATTGACATTACATTACATAACCGTTTGGTGCTATGTTTTTAACATTTCCCGTGTAAACAACCCTTTGACGAAAGTAGAACCCCTTTCGAGATTATGAAGCAGAGCTCGTCCTTAATGAATTTGGGCGATACATCATTTTCCAGCGATTAATTTTTTCGCGAGGGGTCATTCCCTGGAAATGGAGTGGGGGAGTTGTTTTATCGCCCGCAGTCCTCAGCACTCTTCCCTATATATACGATATGTGGTACGAGCAGGGAAAAAGGTAGACAAGAGAGATGGAGTCCGGATGCCTGCTTTGAGGATTTGTGGAGGAGCTATGCTGGTTTTTTTATTGGTCGAGGGGATTGAGGAGATTTATTCTGTCACTCTGTGGGGGCGTGTGGGTTTTATTTGGTGGTCCGCACAAGGGGAGACATCCCTTCCTCCCTCAGAATATCCCTTTCCCGTCTTATTACTATCTTGGCTCTATATTTTGATTCCACTATGTACGTCGAAAGAGCAGTCTTTTTTACGCACTTTTTGTTTTTTACGAGGTCTCCAATTTTACGATTTTTTATCTCTGATTGTTTTTTTCCTCATGGCATTGGCTTTATGGCGTACGTACAAAATAATGTTACTTAGCAATCCTCACATAGAGTAACATACGGATATAAGTGATAAACTTCCTGATATCCGTCAGTAAAGTGTTAATCCCGAAGGTCGGTTGAGACCTCACCCCCTCCACCATCAGCTACTAAGAGCTAGGAAAGGGAAATGAGGCTTACCAGACAAGATGAGGAGTGAAGTAGCTTGCCATTGCTTTCCTCTCTGAGATAGAATGCTGTAAGCGGGACAAGCCAAAATTATTGAAGCGCAATGACCCTACGAGTGAAACTTTTCTTAACGTTTAGTAAGAAGTGAGGCTTACTAGGCAAGATGAGGAGTGAGGTAATTTGTCCTTGTTTCCTCTCTGAGCGAGAATTATCTAAACAGAATAAGCCCGCGGTAGTCAAGCACAATGAGTCAAGAACAACACTTTTCGTAGCATTACATACGTATTGAGAATCCTTAATTAATGCTATTATTCAACATGATTCATACCTCAGTAGCATTCATATCATCACAGCCATGAACAGAACTAAGATAAAAGTTAATGAAATTTTTCTTTCTCCTGTACCAAAAGTCAAATAATAAATATTTCATTCCTCAAGATATGGTAGCTGGACCGCTTACTGATATGAGCAGTGAATATTGGTAAGTATTTTAATAAGATCTTTCGTGTTCAAATTTCACTTTTATACTCCATAAGTTCACATTTGAAGATACGAATATATTGAATAGCATCTGAATCCTCCTCTAGTTGTGTTGTATTTATTAGATTTTCGTTTTCGCGGTTTCGTGTCCCATTCCTGTGCGCATTTTTCTCCACAAACTTTCAGTTGAGAAGGTTTTCCCAAAAACCTAAATCTTTGTATTTTTATGTGTGTCTATATCTAATTAGTATGTATTAGTTATATATACTCAACATTATTTTTCAATTTACATTTTTATCAATTGGACTTCCTATTAATTTGATTCTATTGTTTGTACCAATTGTCTTGTATGTATGAATGCCGGTTTGTTTGGCTTTATTGATATATTATATTCTAGATTTAAGTGAGCTGTAGTCAGTTGATTTTTTTATGAGTGTAATATAATTATGAGTCAATATCTCCGGAGGATAGGTGAAAGAAAGGCCATTTCTGCCTAAGCTCGCCATAAAAATGATGATAAATTCAACCCTTTCCTTCTCCCAGAGAGCGTCTCCAAAATTACACATCTTTTTCTCCGTAAACATAAAATCTTACTTTCTGATACTCACTTCTCTTATGGAGGAAAATCTTTTGATTTCACATTTTCATTATTCGGTTGGATGCACTGAGAGAAACGTCCCTTTTAATCTGTCTCTGCAGCTTTGTCTCGCCTTTTCACCGTAACATATTTGAAACAGTTTGAATATAAGTGAGTTGCGAAGTTTATGAAATCGAGTTCATCTCTCTAAAGGGCTTCACTTTCTCAGTCACTTTTAGTTTATTATCGCCTACTCAAGATACTATTAGAGAACCTCCTCCTCTTTATTTCCCTGCATAGATTTGTATTTGTTCATAGAGGAGCGATTTTCGCTCTTAACTTTCTCTTTCTTTACAATCACTTTTCCTTGATTTTTGTCCTTGTGGACTTTATCGCCTCAAAGACTTTACTTTGGAAACAATTACCTTGTCCCAGGAATGCAATTCCCATTCTCATGTAAATATTACTTGGAAAATACATTTTATTACGTACATTACAAACATAACTCGCACTCATTAGAGTCTCGATTATCCGACTTTCAACTAACCGATGTTCTTTATCATCCGAAATACTAAATATGTGTGTTCTTTACCTTTTCCACTTACACTCATGCCGCTTTAATTGCTCTTTTAAAAACTGCACTATGGCAGTTCAGCATAGACAATCTAACATCGGCATGCTGGAGATAATCGGAGAAAAGAAATGACAATTGCATCTGGACAATTGATGCACGATATGTGTTATGAAGGAAAGGAGTATTTTTTTCTTTAAAACAGTATCTACATGAAAGTGATTTTTGATCCGTAAATAAACGTCGTACTAGGGAAAGACATGGCAACGGCGTGTTTATTTCATAATTTACATACGCAAGACAATCTTTTCGTATTATCATAGTTTTTTTACTATCCGAGGTAGTCCCGTTCCACATTAAACTCGCATAGTATATACTCTGCTGTATCTATCTTTTAACATGAATGAGTCTATATTAACTGAACGTGATTTCATTTTGATTTGTAAATAAAGGAACACGTTCATGTACTGATAACTTAAACAACTCCAAAAAAACATCAACAAACGATACTTCCTTATGCATCCGAGAGGGCATCATTAGAGACAAAAGAAAAATTCATTCTTTTACGCTGATTTTACATTTTGGATGGTAAAATATGAGTAGGGAGGATCCACTTTTGGATTTTTTTGTGTTTTTTATGTTATTTATTAACTCTACTGTCAGTGTTAGATTCTGTTCCACTTAATGTAAATGAAAAACATCAAAAAATACTGATATAATAGGGTTGTCCACAATTCATCACATGTTGAAAATAGGGCAGGATATTGCGTGGAACAGGCATAAAAAGGTCCCCGAAAGAAGGCAGAAGAAGTTAGACGGTGAAAACATTATAGAAGTGATAACTATGGTAATGGAGCAATTATTCTTAAATAATCTCTCCTTTGGTCGTTCTGCACCCCCTGCCACACGCCGAAAGGCGGCTTGCAGGGTACTTATGCAGATGTAGATGTAAATGCACACGCAAAATCGCTTAGTATTAATACTTTTAAGAAAACATTTTAGGCAAATATTCTCTGCACTGAAGGTGGAAATTATTTCAAAAATTTAATATTTCATTCCAAACTTGGAATAACTGTCCTTAAGTATTTAACCTCCCTTACAACTGGGTTTTCTTAAATTCACTCTGCTCGTTTCCTCCCAAATATAACGTAATTGTTTTGAAGGCGGCACACATTTGGGCTTCGTAATATCAATCTTGTTGCTGACATAATAACACCGCCTAACTCATCTCACATCCCCATTTTTTCCCTTCCAGACGTCCACCGTTTTCCCTTTCACCCTCTCTTCAATAATGTCTCCAAACGGATGATGGGAAATTTCTATATCAGAGGTCGTCTAGGACGTCATGGCACGTTAATTCTGTCCCTCCAACTCCGCGTTTTCCATTGGCCGAGGCTTTTTTGGAATTCAGAGCTTATGCTGTCATTCTATCGCAGACATATTGTCGATGACGATTTCACATAACGAATGTGCCGAGGAAGTAAGCAATTTTTTCCTGTGTTATTATAAAAAGTATTCGATTTTTACAGTTTCTGCTGGCTGGGATTGTGTTGGATTGAACAATTGAAGCGTTTCCTATAAAGATGTATTTTCGTCGTGATCATAAGTTCAACCTAATTAAGTATCAAAATGATTTCATTGTGTTTTTCATTGGAAGCACATTATCGCTGATCTTCAGTAATAATAATAATGAAGTTAATTATCCAACGACATATATAAGCCTCTGTATTTTCATGGGTAATTACAATTAGACTATAACCGGTGATTACAAATCTACGTGAAATTTAATTAGAATTACGACATTTTACATTTAATAACAACCGCACATATCTAAGCAATTACAAATATGCATTAAAATTACAATACAAAATTTGTTTCTTACTTTTTTGGAGTATGTTATAACATGTTACTAAATGAAAGCAATTTTGCCCCTTTTCTCTTCTTTTTTCGGATTGTTGGTGCTTGAAGTTATTGAATTGTATTGGTCCTTCGTGAATGAAAAATGTATACTACTTTGTTAAGTAGATAGCGTAAAAATTTACGTCTATTGAAAAAAGGCAAGTTTACAAGTTAAAAGTAAGATTTGGGAATGTAATTTCCTCGAAATAAATAATTTACAGTTTACTTTGCTCCTTTGTTATTTATCTGGTATCAATTCATTCATTTAATCATATAACATATGCGCACAAAATACTTATATAAAAGTGACTTCCTTGGGTTGAACAGAGAATATGAATCTCTGCGATGGAAATCATGTTTTTGGTTCCACGGGTTTCTTCAGATGAAGACGGAATTTTCAGTTAAAAAATAATTCAGAAAATTGTGAAAGGTCTCGGCCTTGATATCTTTATATTTCTTGCTATTGGTGACTTGATTTTAGTGACGTATCCCCAATTGAATTATGGGAATTTTATACCCATCGAACGTACTTAATGAAGTTTGTGACTCCATCAAATACCCTCAACCCAAAAACTGTGCCAGAACAGTCGTTGGTTGGCATGGGCTCTTTTGATATGTTGAGTTTCTACACTAAATTCAACGAATTCTTTCAGGCAGTTGTAAATGATAAATACGTAATTATAAATATCGAAATTTCCATAATTTAACGCTCATTTAACCCATCATCATCGAAGCTAAAGGTTCTACCTAGTTGCGAATGAAAATATTCTATTTTAGGGAAAATATGTCTTAGGAATTGATGTTTCTTTTAAGCTAGGAGACAGCTGTGCAGTAGTATTCCATTTTTATTGCTAGGATATATTTTTAAATTAATAATGTGTTTTTGTAACTAGGAAATGTATGTATTGCAACAGTATAATGAGGCATCCGGTAAGACACGTGAGTAAGCGGTCCCGGGTTTGATTCCCGTTGGGGGCTTACAAGCGAAATTACCTAAACTGTCGAAGCAATTTTAAATTACTAATACTGTTTATTTTACTGCACGATTGTACAGCTTAGTATTGGAATAATTGTAAACTAGTAATGAGGTACTGTCTGTAAAGTATTCAGCCCGAAAGCCGTTTGGGAACTAATCCCCTCCACCATCAGCTTACGGGGAGCTAGAAATGGGAAATGAGGCTTACTATGTAAGATGAGGAGTGAGGTAGTTTGCATTTCTTTTCCTCACTGTGACAGAATGTTATAAGCGGAACAAGCCCACGTTAGTGAATCACAATGATTCTACGAGTAACACTTTTCGTAACATTGCATAAGGAGAATCCTTAATTTACGCTATTATTCAGCATGACTCATACCTCAGTAGTTTTCGTATCATCACAGCCATGAACAAGACTGAGACAAAAATAAATAAAAGATACATTTTTCTCAATCCTGTGCCAAGAGACAAATGATAAATATTTCATTCATCAAGATATGGTAGCAACCCAATGACGTACTACCGGACTATTAATTAGTCCATCTGCAATGCGAGTAATAATGCTCTGAAAATTCGCTCATATTTATTCCTGAATGTCAAAATTCGTTATTCGGTAGCGTTCCTGCGGGTGCAGATTTTTTACTTTTTCAGGTGTATTTGAGCTTAGTGACTTCGTAACTTCTTCTGAGGTTGCATTTCGTGACAAAATGAGAAGTAAACGTGCCGTTGTATTGATCACCTCTTGCGATGTCCACTCCCTCCTTTTCTCACCGTCGCCTTCTTCCAGTCCACTTGCAACCCTCATTCCCCCTCCACGCTCAATCCTCGCTGATTGTTAATTGCGGCCGATTGGGTAATTGGGCCCCGCTGGAGTGGGGGCCCCGAGCTGGCGTGGGAAAAGACAAACCAAGGATGGCGCCGTGCTTTTCTGCTGACTCCCGGTTTCCTCCCATTTGACCATACGTTTGTTTCCTCATTCTAATGGTGCTCGCTCCAGGAAATCCCCTGGCGGACAGATAGGGAATTAATGTGTACGAGTAGCTTCTAATAGCCTTTGATTGGATATGTGAAGGGATTTCTAGAGAAAAATCGCTGCTATCGGCTGCTTCCAGCGGCAGACCATCAGTGTCTTATGCTCATCCGCAGATCGGTATATAAAGTGTTGAAGTCGTTAAATATTTTTTCATTACTGGTATTGGTCCTACTAGTTACCATTACCACTATTTGGCCTGCTAGCGTTCATTAGAATACAAATTAAAGCAAAACAAATATGCTACAAATTCATTTCTAAAAAGTTTCAGCGTGGAGTGAATATATTTCCCGATATGTGACGAGAAACAGGACCAAAAGGAGAACTTACTATTTTGTATTAAAATTAGCCAATTTTTGAAGAGCTATTTATCGAAAATTTCTAAGCACATTGAGCTGATGTTGAGCTTAAAGAGTAGAAAATTTCATGATCTTTAAAACGCAACTAGTAGACTTTCTGTAAAACGCATTCTTTAGCAGATTATGTCATCAAATTCCTGTACAAATACCGCGTGTATTTGTATACAGTTTCGAATTTTGATGGAAATAATTTCATACACTTTTAATGTTTGTGTATATAATATAAAAACGAAGAACATATAGATGCGAAATAATATAGAGTGCTATGTTAACTCTCACTGGTTAAGAGTTACAATATTTAAAATGAAATTAATGTGTACATTTCTGAATAATTTTCCAAAACAAAACCGTATCATATTTGACATCAGAGGTTGGGAGTGAGAGAGGACCATATGGACCTAACCTAAAGAGTACACTAATAATGATAACTTTTTATGTATAATTTGATACATTTCTAATAAAATATACGTTATATTAAACCTGTTGCCTAATACAATAACTATTTACATAAATGCATACTAAAAGTTTTTCAATTTTCTTTGAATACATTTAAAATAGTATCAGGACAGAAGCTATGTACAGGTTGAATTAATTGCAAGTATAGAAAATTTAATATTTATGGTATGCACTCCTGAGCCAGTAAGTGGCACATCAGGAGGTGCCGTGTTAACTAGAGTATACAAATAACAAAAAATGCTCATTCAGCATTTCAGGTTTGTTAAATACAAATTTAACATGGTATGTAATATAAATATCCATTAATAATAATAAGAATAATAATAATCGTTCTATTGTTTACGTAAATAATGACAACCAAAAAAGCAATAGGAGATCCTAATCCCTTTCGTGCTTTGCATCCAGGGTAGGTGAGTGTTTCCCAGCCTCCGGTTGAGAAGTACACCTAGTATATGATAATAATAATAAATCAGTAAACACTTCTTTCGTTGAATTGATATTTCCTATGAGAAGTATCAACTTTCTACTTTGACTTTGTCGCACATGTACATATATAATAGGGAGAGTTAGAGAGAAATATACACACGTATATATCTCCCCATACATGACCCCTCTTCCTATCCGAGTGAAGGGGGCTGTAGGACCGGAAGCTCCCATTGCCCCCTCTATTTATTCCCACGCTGAGAGGGGAGAAGACATGGGAATTCGTTGGTGAATCACGCTTCCAAAAGGGACATTCGATACGCTGTCCTGTGCTCATCTTCGCACTCGATTGAATCTCCCGCCGTCGGAAAGGGGGGATTCATGCGATTTTTCATTTCTTGCGGTGGCACTGGTCGGGAGCGTATAAAAAGTTTCCGCACCCTTAAATATGAAAGATAGAGAAATGATTAAGTATGTTTAGTACTTTACAGATTGCAGATTCTTCTGGTGCAAAGAGAAATCTCCCCGCTGTCATGAACGGTTTTATCATTGCACGTAAAAATCATAACTATCCTGTATGAAATTCATGGAGGAGGCCGTCACTTTATGGAATCTTAAAATGACGAGGATTTGTAGAATAAAACACTCTTTTGAACGATAAGGATATATAACTTTTACCTATACACGATGTATATTTCGTCAGCAACCAGTTTCGGCTATTAATAGCCATAATAATATCGGCTAGTAAACATTATCAGTAAAGCCAAAACCAAGCTATGAAAGCCATAGTAGTTTCAGCTAGTAATAGTAATAATAGGCCTGAAGATTGCTATTACTAACCGAAACTAGTCGCTGGCGAAACGCATATTGTGGATAAGTAAAAGTTATATATCTTGGTTTTTCAAAACTGTGTTTTTTCAACAAAACCTACTGATATCCTACACAAAGTCGAGAATGTGGACTTCGTATAGTCAGAAGTTGAAAAATAATTCTCTCCTCTTTTTGTGTATATCGTTGAAGGAATGGAAATCAGAAGCCATTCAGGTAAATCAGAACCATTGAGGTAGATTTAATTTTTTTCAGCAATTTTGGTAATTATTCAACCATGCTATCTCGAGGATAAACTGATGTGAAAAATAGCCACATGACTGGGTCTCCACCCAGGCCTCTTAATTTCCTGGCATTTATCCTAACCACTAAACTACCATACTGCGTCTCTTACACAGTGTTAAGAGAATTCTTTTCTGATATAGGCACGCGGCGCTCCACATAGTGGCACCGCCAGAGGTCCTCGTCAAGGCAGTCGACTAACAAACTGATGCTACGAGGAAATCCCTCCAATGGACACAAACAAACTTGTGGTTAGAATACCTTCCGTAAAAAGGGAGACCTGGGTTTGAGTCCCAGTCATTTCCCTATTTTTCACATCTGTTTATCCTTGGGTTTTAAAGTCAGACTATCTTCTCCATACCAATGTTCCGATCCGTAGGGACCCTTGATTTTTTTCTCTTTCTTTGTAATTCGCCATTTTCCCATTTCCATGCCATTCATTTCCCAAATTCCCTCCATTGCCTGCTTCGAGTGATTTAAATCTTCCATCTCTCCATATTTTCCTTCTAATAAGTTGACGACAAACACGGCGTTTTAATTGTTCACCAAAACCACCCATTCGTCCTGTTCAATTGTAGTTGACAGAAAAGTACCGATCCGATGTTTGACTTACACTACTTATCTGGGTTTAAACGCTGCATTAATAAACAAATAAGAAAAAGAAGATTGCTTCGTGAAGGCAGAGGGTTGTTTGTTATTAATTTTGCGAATGCATTTCTTCTGAATCATTTGCCGGATATCGTCATTTTAAATAGCTTCTTTCTTTTCTCAAAATGTTAGATTTTAAGCATGAGCTACCAACATTGTGACACGCTGAGGTAGGGACAGTAGAAAGGGGGAAGGAAGAAGTCGTTGGACTATTTATTGAGAGGGGTTAGTGGTCAAAAAGTGAAGGTCAAGACGTCAGGAGGGGAATCTCAGAACTGGAACCCACAAAGAAGACTTTTAACCTTTATTATTAGTCAGTGGGAATCAAGTATTGACTTACTTCCTTTGTTTCTTTCTCTTCAAGCACGTATATTTGTTTATTATGCTTAATTTAAATTTAAGTCTAAAATCGAGTTTCATCTTTTAGTGGAAAAAGTTAACCCTTTTTGTTGAATTTTCATGAACCTCAATCAACCGACATAAGTTGTCCGTATTGCATGCACATACTTAGAGGCACAACATATTTGCAAAATATCCACAAAAAATAAATTTATGTGTTAGTAATACAAGAAATGTTACATACATCTACTCATATTTTAAATTATAATAAAAATAGATTTATTTTGTTAACCTATATAATAGAGAGAAATGACAAAGTTGGAACCAACGATGCTAGAAAAATGTTTCCCTGCATGGTCTTATTTTTTTACGTGCAGACAGTTTATTTTTAAACCCGTATAATAGTAGTATTGTTAAATGTGCTTCGACAGCTTAGGTTATTTCGCACGTATTCCCACCTAATGGGAATCGAATCCGGGACCGCTTTCACCGAAGTCGAATACGTTGTCCACTTGGCTATCCGGCAGCCCATCTGTATAATAACATTTCTTTATGTTTTTGCTTTCCCTCTGGTTTTGATTCCGAAATATCTTTCTTTAAATCTTTCCATGACAAAGGGTTGGTCATATCATCATTATTATTGCTTTACTCATATCTTTCTCAGCACTGCTGGGACATTCAAAGCTACATGTGTAAATACCAAGAACTCCCAGAGATATTGATTTGACTATCAAAATAGTAATTTAGATTCCAAAATTTTAAAATTTTCTGACAATATAGAGTTTTGAAATGATGCATTTTGATTTTTAATTAATATTTTGCTCTTTAAACTTTAAGAATTAGGACTATCGAAGAGTTCGTTTGGGATTATACCGGTGGTTGATAACACAATGGGTACTATTTTAACTTGTTTCACTCTCCAGATCTTAAAATTTCGTTTCTTTGTCTGTATAATTATTAATATTATATGTTGGTATTATTGGATTTTGTAACCATTATTAGTTATCGTTATTATTATTGTTATTATAATTGAAGTTATTATTATTACTAATTATCAACAACTTCGTTTGTTGTTATTATTATTATAATTATTACTACTATTATTATTATTACTGTATGAATGTAAATTGACTTTTTAATGTAATTTATTAACTAGTTTAACTGAAGTTTATATTTCTCACATACACGTGTTTATACCTGTAACGTTTTAACGTTTTGCTTAGCAGGACCAAATTATATTATTCTTTTAGACATTTAAAATATTCTAGTTTTTATTCCCATGTAAGTATATAACATGTACCAAATTTTGTAATGTTAGTTATAAATGCACTGCATTTTTAACAATAAAAATAATGTTATAATGAATTTAAGAAAAACTACTTCTACTACTACTACGAGCACTGGAATAATCCGAACTTAAAATTTTGGAAATACTGTCGGAAAAATGTTCTTAAGACGTGCGCGAGGGACTTGGCCATCTTCAAGATTTCTCATTGCTCCACATTTCTCTCCGTCTCATTATTCGAATTGCTTTCCTTGGCGTTCTCCTTGACAGTAATTATTTGGAGGAAATTAGGGCTTGTTTCAATCAATGGGGAGTGGCAGCGTGGGTGGCCGAGCGTAGATTGGCCCCGAGACCTCCGACCCTCGCCCACAATGACTCCCTCATTATTCCTTTCTCTTTCTATTCTCCGTTGACTTTTTGAGTGCCACTGAGACATTCGATCCCTTTAATAGAATGACCAATATTGGCGCTCCCAATGGAAACAGACGACTTGGCAATTTCCACCGATTAAGTTGCTCTCCACTTCAAATTGTTTGTTTTTTCCTCAATTGCATTCCCGCTCACCACGCGCGGCCAATTCATGTTTGCTCTCTATCGACTCTCCATTTTACAAACGACTCTGCCCGTTTAGAATCGCTACGATTAATCGGGAAGCGTTACAAAGATGTGTCTTGACATTGCATTGGAATCAGACAAAAGGATCAAAAGTTTGACTACACTTCTATATATATCATCATCATTAGCACAGTAAAAACGAAACTTCGTACGTTCCACAAGACTTTTTATTACACGACCGGTACTTGAGTACTTGATGATGTCTCTCTTACATCGGTTCTTTGGTCTTCTTCTTGATCTCTTCACGTCTCTTGGTATCCAGTTCAGAACTGCTGATGTCCGTCAGTTGTCGTTTCTTCTCGCATGGCCTGCTCTCATCCATTTCAGTGACCTTACCTATGATGTCTGTCACTCCTGTCATCATCCTCACCCAGGTGTTGCGTTTACTGTCTCTTCTTGTGATTCCAAGAATCCACCATTCCTTGCGTACTCTCTAATCGCTAGATTATTGCTGAGTTTAACACCAAAGTTTCACTTTCTCAGACTGGAAAAAGCCTTGTCTGGAAATATTTCTCTTCAAGACCATTGGCATTTTTACGTAAGAATATGGGTGTTTTTTCCAGAAGGCTCTTCGAGTAATTGTTATTGGTTACTGATTAATTGTATGGTTTAAATCATCCCAGATGAGGTATTACTTGAAATTGTAGTGCAAATAATAACATCAGTAACATAAGACAATATTTTAATAGCAATAATGCTACTTTAAAAAGGCGAGATTTACATTACAAAGTAACGTGAAAGACTAATTTTAACATTAAATGGAATTAGGAAATTGGGTGTAACGTTTGATTTATAATAGAAAATAGTGAAATTAAAGGAAGGAATTTCTACTCCGAATCAGAGGAATCGATGAATATCGTAATTGTAGGTTTTTCTAAGTACTTTGGTTTCACCAAATAAAACAAATTCATGGAAAACAACGTTACGAAATCTTAAAATTTGGTAAAATTGTGGTCCATCAGCATAATTAAGCAAAAAAGCCTCTAGCATATTTTTGTATACACTCGATTAAACCAAGGTACTGCCTCTGAAAGGTGTTTACGTGGTCCGTGAATGCGTACACTACACTTCGTAGTACTTCATGCTCTGACCTTTACTGCTCGTATGCGGAGAGTATGTGTGAAATACATGCATTTTTATCTGCGTGGCATTAACACTTTCTTCAAGCATTCCTTTCTAATTAGACGATGCATGAATTTAGGAAGGTGACGTGTGTGCCCTCTTCGGTCCGCCCCGCGTAGCACTTTCAATGTAAGTACTTGGCCCTCCTCTGCCCCCCCTGGTGTATAGGATCGCGGAGTGGACTGCGCATGCGTCGTGCGAGTAAGGAATTTGGACGCCCAACGACCGATCAGAGACCTCTGGCGATTCAATTTTCACCAAACGACGAATGCAAGGTGCATTCAATCGAACTGAGTCTAAAGCGGTTTGTGATCAATTCTGGACCGTAGTCAGGATTCGTGACGGTCCACCGTCTTCACTTATGCAACGATATTTACATCTCATAATATCCTTGCATAGATCTCGAAGAAGCTTTCTAAAGAACCATAACTGATTCACTCCATATCAATGGCTGGTGTTTGTTGACGCAATTGGCGAGATTGTCAACTGTTGCCACTGTAAACAACGCAGTAATGTTGGTGTGTAGCTATGAAACAAACTACGAAAAACAGTATGTCTTTTTTACATCGCTATGGCATTTCTGATTTTATTTAATAAATTCAGAAAAACCACGTTCATGGGTTATGTAGCCGATATAATGCCATCCATGTTACATTGGCCGTTCTGATACTGCGAGGAAGATCAGGGAATGGTAGCACGAATCGATTCAAGGACTCATCTTTTCCTTCAACCATACGCGAAAGTAATCGATTAGGGAAATAAAGTTGCAGAGCATGCACCCCCTGCCACACGCCGAAAGGCGACTTGCAGACTACTTGCATAGACACAGTCTGAACTACAGGGTGTCTGGATTTTTCATCAAAGACGTTTCCTTCAAAGACAGTTCATGTTATCCCAATAGAATTTTCTAAACGGTAAAGCTACTTTATTCAATAGAATTTTTCAAGTGGCATTTCAAAATATCGCTCGGCTTGGCCAGGGTTTTCATGGTTTGTGATTCTTAGAGAAATAGTTAATCTCTCCGGACGATAATGAGGGAACAGTCAACCAACATTACTCGTATGTCTTATGAATAGTTTCATAGTGACTTCACATCGAACCATGGAAGGTTTGGAATACTAAACATTTATTTCATTATCTAAAGAATATTTGAATTGTGCTAAAGCGCAAACTTTCAGGGTTTCCAGAAAAGTTTTCGGAAAGGGTTATATTGCAAAACATTTGTAAAAAGATGTCTTGGATGAAATAACTCTAAGGTAATTCTACTTTCACGTTTAAAGTCGAGCTTAAAGTATGCAGGTGAAAATTACTTAGGGTGAACTCTCATTGGACGAATTCTCTCTTGGATGGAACGTAAGTTTGGGCAAAACGTCTATACTACGAAACCAAATTTTAGTCTTAGAAATCCTTCCTGCTATAAACCTCTAAAACAGGAATGGCGAACTTATGGTATGCGAAAGAATTTGTGGCACGTGGAACTGTGACGGTACTATCCTTGCTATGTATTCCTCACATAAAAGAGGAATCCTCATGGTAGACAAATTAGGATTGTACTTATTACTAATGATAATTAAAGATTATTTATTTAAATTACAAAGCAGTTCTTCCATCGTCGTCATATATCAAAATAAATAATATCTGCATCTAACTCATAGTTTGGCACCAAAATGCCAGTTTAGTCCTTTATTTCTCAATATATGGCGCTCTTGCGATTAAGTGTTCGCTATCCCTGATTTAGAAAGACAAAAAAATCCTAACGTAAGCCCAGCTTCAAATCTGGGTCCACTTTTTGATAGGTTAGAAGGGTAAACCTTACGGAAGGGGTTTTCAACCATCTTCAAGACACCTACAAGCGACATAAAATTGAAAAACCTTTCCATACTTCTTTATTCTATGTCCCATCATTTCTGTTATAAATTGATTTCACAACCTCAATTTAGGCTTGCTTCGTTAAATATTCTTTTTCAATCTTTTCGGTAAATGAACACAGTTAATTTAATATTTTTAATGTAGTATTGTATATTATTCACCACATGAACCTTTTTACCTACGTATCAACTTGAACACCCCGCAAGCCGCCTTTCGGTGTATGGCAGGGAATGTGAACACCAAGGATTTGAGTTACCTTTGGGAGACCCCAAACGGCATGGAGAAATGTTCTGGCGGGATAGCTCAATGGATAGAGCAACCGACCGGCAATTGGGAGACCCGGGTTCGAGTCCCGGTTCCGTCAGACTTTTTTCATGTCCGTTTCTCCTTGGGA
>KZ308479.1:401033-550549 GCA_000376725.2 Ladona fulva | reverse complement strand
GGGGGGGGTCGCTTAATACCAATTACGTCTTCTGCAAATGTTCTTTCTCTGGCTTTATCCAGAAATCGCAGTCTAATCTCCTTTCTTTGATTATATCTCGAACTGCGTCTGAGAGCATTTGCGTAGTGCTTGCTTTTCTATCGTAGCACTTTTAGGCAATTAATATCAACTTGAGCTCCATTCAAGTACTTTTAGCATTCCGCTTACCACCAATTGAGAATATATTCCCTAAAGTATCCGAAAAATAAAATGTAGAAGGCTCAAGTGAAAACACCTATTAGAGAGAAATTTTAGAATCACGTTTCGATATACAAACAGTGTATTTAATATCGGATGATGTCCTCTAACATCCAATTCTACAGTTTGGCGGTAAAACTGGATCGATACGAATTGCGAAGAAGGCGTGGGTGGTGGGAAAAATTACCCAAGTGAGCCTCCGTTTAAAAATAAGGAGCAGAGGTCCTTTATTTATTCAGCCGTAACATTTCCCCACGCGGCCCGCCCACTCCAATATTTCAAACATCCTCTTCTGCGTCCCTCTTGTTTCCACCGCTAATGGAACATCTTCCCTTCAAGAGCGCTGCCCTTCCGCTGCCATTATTTATTCGCAGATCGAATTTGTTTTCGTCTAGAATGTCTCAGTCTACTAAAATATCATTCTCTAATCGATCAAATATAAAAGATGTTTTAGCAGAAAAGGGGATGAAGACATTTAACTTAGAACTCTATTCCTCCGATAAAGTTTTATGCTAATACTGCTCGATCGGCGATTGATGTGGTAAGATGCGATTACATTAATATAAAATCATATTTTATATGTTATGTTTTCAAAATTAATATATTATCCATCAGTACACCAGGTATTGACCTGAAGGGCCGAAACGAATGTTCGTGGAATACGGTCAAGGTAAAAGAGTTCCATTTTCGTTATTCTTTATAACGGATACCTAACACAAAGTCGTGGCCGAGTAATTCTAATATTTCATGAATGGGGGAGATTATTACAGTGTAAATGCATATGTATGAGAATAACTCTATGGAAAAGCAAGGGGAAACCACTCCATTAAAGATCCATAGGATATCCCAAACAAAATGCAACCGTGGTAGACGAGAATGGTTGCATCGACAAGGCAACAGCCTTTAGGTATATGATGATGAGAATAATTTATGGCAAAAATGGTATGATTGGGAAAAGTATAGCAAATGAATGTCCAAATTATAGATATACATTTGCAAGGAAGGAAATAATTTCTCGTCTTTTGGTACAGGATAGAGAGTAATGTATATATCGTGAACTTTTATCTGTTTTGTTAATGGCTGTGATTATATGAAAGCTGCTGAGCTATGAGTGATGGAATTAATTAAGGTTTTTCCCTACGAAAAGTGTAACTAGGAAAAGTCATTGTGCTTCACTCATGAGGGCTTGCTCCGCTTATAGCAATCTGCCTCAGTTAGGAAAGCAAGGGCAAACTACCTCACTCCTCATCTTGACTAGTAAGCCTCATATCACTCTCCTAGCTCTTCATAGCTGATAGTAGAGGGGACGGCCCTCGGACTGAATAATTTACAGATAAATACTTCTCATGGCTAATAACGTAATTTTTCGAAAATTTGAAAAATGTTTCCACAATAAACGCTGGGATAAGAGTGTTTCTCTCTAAACTAATATTGATGTCAATGAAAATGAACCGTCTGGTTTTATTAGTAAAATAAATTAAAGGTATTCGAAAGAAATGGTAATTAATATTTTAATACGTGGATTATTCTGTGAAGTGGAACCTATCTGCGTCTGTGCGTGACTATCACTGAAATCTCCAGCCCGAAGGCTTGTTGCATATTGGGGAAATTTACAAATTTTCCATATTGTGAACATGTAAACATTTTGCCTTCCTTGTTCATTGCCCGCATCTATTCCTTATCTGTCATCTGTATTATTGAAACCAATGGCCGTTTTTAGACTCATTCCATACACTGTAAGTTGACAAAATCTTTAGAGAGGTGATGAGGCGTACAAGGAAGATGAGGAATGAGGCGGTTTGCTTTTCCTTATTGAGCTAGAATATAATGTATAGTTGAAGTTTGTGTAAGTGAAGCTCAACTGCCCTATAGATAATACTATGAAGCTAAAAGAAGCTTTTTAGAGGTGATGAGACATACGAGGCGAGAAGAGGAGTGAGGCAGTTTGATGTAGAATATTATTAGTGATAAACGTTCTGTAAGTGCAGCTCAATGTCCCTGTAATAAATAATATTAATAGAATTCAATAAGCAATGACTGCCATTAATCAACGTCAGTTAGAGATCAGTTACTTTAGTTATCATAGGATATTACTAGAGCGTTATAGGTGATAGTAATTGCCACGTAAATATTTCTTTATTCGGTGTCAAAAGCCTAATGAATACGTTCAATTGATTTAGATGTAGTAGCAAGAAAGTCAAAACTAAAGAGTGGAAAATGAAGGATTTCCGTGATTTTCCCGAGAAACACGAAAGATTCCTGTATGCGTTTTACTTACGGTCCACCGACTACTTTGGGATGCTTAATAAAAATACGCGAATGTGTTGAAATGCGAGTCGAGGCAGTAGACGCGTTAAAGTAGATGGGCTTCGCACACCTCGTAGCCTGGGGTTTCCATGGGGCAGTGCGCATTGCCTGCTAATCAATACATTTCTCTTCCTCCCCTCACCTGACTCCTCACCTGGAACTTCCCAAAAATCTCCCCTGGACCATCACAAGCCTCTCACATCAGTTCAAGTATTACATAAAAGACGTCAATTTGCAATCTCATCCTTCCGCGGGGCGCCCTTGAACCGACA
Organism: Ladona fulva; assembly: GCA_000376725.2. Classification (NCBI taxonomy): domain Eukaryota; kingdom Metazoa; phylum Arthropoda; class Insecta; order Odonata; family Libellulidae; genus Ladona; species Ladona fulva. Next base: position 547,733 of record KZ308479.1, on the reverse strand, counting down.
GAAGGGCGGGCCGCTTTTTAGAGATAGAGGAATACAAATAGTGAGTCCTTGCAAAGATGAAGAGGTGTTGTTGGTGCTGCTCGTGTTTTGTTGAAGGAAACAATAATTATAACGGTAATAATTATCTATATTTGGGCGATATTGAGACTTAAAGTCTCCTATTCCATCTGAATCTTCGTCATATTTCCTACAGTTGTTTATTTAAGAAGATAGAAAAGAAAAATGAGAAGAAATATGGAAATAAAATACATAAAAGATCCTTAGGAAAAAATCATCCACTACAGGAAAACACCCGGTAGGAAGGGGGGTGTGAAAAACCTACGCAAACTTACCGATAGTAATAGCTAAAAGATGCAAAAGAATGTTAAAAAAACAAAATGGGCATAATAGATACACAGAGTGGTTAGATATCAATAATATACAATAAACCAGTGATAAAATATCAACTCTACATGATTATACATACTTGCACAATTATATACACATTTACAATACACGAAGCACATTTATATATCGTACGAGGACCTAGTCGAAAATTAGATAATACGTAAAGGCAAAGTGGCACTTTACAAAGCTTAAAATGCAACAAAAGACTAAATTGTTTGTGCTATTTTTCAGTAAAAAAGTCACCTTGCTGATTCTGTATGGATATTTATAACAGGAAACATTATTTTAAATTCAGTTTAAGAAAATCCTTGTGCATTCATTTTCTTTCCCTCAATTAAAAATAAAATATTTTTGTAGAGGCGTAGTTTCCTGGTAAGTGTATGAAATTTCACAGATTTTATCCGTTTCTAATGTAAATTACAGCAATTGGTACTGCAGTTATGCTTTACCTAATATTGAAATTCAAATCATGTTTAAGTACTTATGTTTTTGAAGGCTGTTTTGGGATCCAACCTACAACTAGTAGCATTGTTAAAAGTGCTTCAACAGCTAAGGTCATTTCGCACGAGAGCCCACACCGGGAATCGAATCCTGAACTGCTTTCATCAAAGTCGAATGCGTTGCCCACATGGTTATTCATAGGCCAACCTGCAACTCATAGGCGCTATGAGAACCCAACTACATACTTTTACATAGTAACATATGGTTCCTGAACCCTACAACCATTATCTACCGAAATCTTTTGAGAGGTGATGAGGCTTACTAGGCTAGATGAGGAGTGAGGTAGTTTGCCTTTGCTCACTTCACTGAACTAGAATACTATGACTGGAAACTTTCCACATTATTGAAGAACAATATCTCTAAGAATATAATTTTTATTGCTTCAATGAAGGAGATCAAAATTATATCATACCGCAGTCGTCTGTTATTACAGTCATTTGCTGCAAGACTCAAACAAAGATAAATTATATCTATATTGTTTATTTATTTCAGACCCATTTTATCACATCACCATTCGGAAGAAACTTTCCTTTTTACGATCTTTACTTCAGAGTCTGTCGCCGTTTATATCAAATGAGCATTACGAACTTGAAGTGAGCGAAAGAGTGGATTGACCCCTTGGACAGCTTTCTTCGCATAACCCCTCCTTCAATCAATCCCTTTTTAATGTCCTTCGCCGGGTTCATTCCGCTCCCTCATTACCAACTCCTCATCTTCCCTAATGACGAAATCCATTCGCTCTTTGCTCGCCGGCGACTAATTTTCGCCCATCCCTTTGTTCGTTTATCGCCATTTTTCAATTTGCCCTTTTTGATCCGCCTCTTCCATTTTCCTTCCTCATTTTCCCTTTTGTTCTACGCATTCCCTCTTCCTATCCAATGCCTGCTTCTCTTCCCACTCTTTCGTTCATTTTTATTTATTTATTGAAATAACCTTGCCGCTGTCTGGTTAACGTCAGATGGCAACCTTAACCCCCTTATAGTCTTAATCAATCCCACTTTACAGTAATTGCAAGTGTACACCACCCCGACTTCGTTAAAGAGTATTAGCATTCATACATATATTACATTATATATCTCAGTACTTATATATACTTAATCAATATATTATACATTTAAAAACTAGACATATGAAATATTTGGTACTTCTTGCTCTTTCCTATGCAATCGTTAAGTATCTAATCTGTAACGTATTTACTGATGGTTCCAGTGTGTTGCCTTCACAAGTCAGCTTCGGCGCCCAGTTTTTATTGTTGGCTTTCTTTATTTACACCTCAGTCAGAATCTCCTCATAATTTTTTCTAACGAACAAATTTACGTATTACGCGATAATTTAGAGTAATACGAGCTATGCTACGTTAAATATTACGTGTATACGTAGACTACCTAACAACGCTATGTATAGCGTATCAATGAACTTTATCGACTACCTATATGTCGGTGTTATTAATTATACTATTATTTATCAAATTGTTGCTTATGAAATTTTCTCTATAGAAAGTGAAAACCTAATGCAATACGAACAAGTTAAATAACAACGTTAAATATTACGTACGTATATGCGTAAATTGTTATGCATTATCTAACAACGCTATGTATAAAGTATGAAAGAACTTTATAAATTATCTATGTGACATTGTTATTTAATATATTATTATTTTTTACACTGCTGTTTGCGAATCTCTTATTTATGAAATTCTTTGTATAAAAAGTTACAGCGTGAAGTAATACGAACGAGACAACGTTAAATATTACGTATATACGTAAATTGTCATGCGTTACATGTTTAAAGTGTTATTGAACTTTAAAAAAATACTTATATGATATTGTTATTTATTATATTGTTATTTTTTACATTGTTGTCTATGATATTGCTATTTGTGACATTTTTTTATAGACGGTAACAACTTAAAGCAATACGAAAAAGAAAACGTTAAATATAATGTATATACGTCGAATATCATGAGTTACGTAAGAAACCTAAGTATAACGCGTTAATGAACTTTACCTACTTCAAATGACAGTGCAATTTATTTTATCGTCATTTATTACGTTGTTATGTATGAAATTGTTTACATAGGAGAATTTTCGTCGTTATCTACTGCTGGGAACGATCGCTAGCCATTCATTATTTCATTAATCTCAACTGCAACATTATTAATGGGTATCTCATACACGTAACGAATACATACAGACATAATAACCACTTTCCTCCTTTCTGCTCTGCGTTCACAATACGTTCACTTGTTCCCATTTCGTTGATGAGTGCGCCCTCTTCAAAGACAGTCTACTGCCTCTTCCTCTCCTTCCTTTTACAATCAGAACCTCAAAGTTCAGAGCAGGAAGAAGAATTCGATTTCTTTCGTTGGAAATTGATTTCCTTTTCACGGTTCTCACCATTTTTCTTTCGTCCATTCGGAAGGCGAATTAATGGAGTAAACGGAAACATGTATACGTCAATATACGACGGATTTTCGCTACACATCCGCCGTGAAAGAAAGTTTCCGTACTCGGGCGGAAAGAATTGCTCGTTTGATTGTACTTGTTCGGTTTTATCGCTCATTAACGTCTTCAAATGAGTACGCCTAGGTCCTCTTTCCCTCCATTCGATGAATCAGTGCGAGGAAAAGAGCTTTATGGAAATCATTGATTAAACAACAGATGGGATACTTAGTGAGATAGTATGCATAGTCAAGGGCAACGCGTTCGACTTTGGTGAAAGCGGTCCCGGGTTCGATTCCCATTGTGGACCTACGTGTGAAATGACCTTAGCTGTCAAAGCAGTTTTAACAATACTACTTCTACTAAGCATGGATTCTGAGCATATTTCTTTGGAGAGATAGAAAATAAGTGAGAACGTGAGTTATACCGAATAATAGTAATAATGCGACTTCATTGGGGTTAGATTGAGGCTATCAACTCTCTTAATACAACTAACCCTTCGTCATTTAGAATTTAGAAGAGGCAATTAAAAAGAAGACCAGAGAAGAAAAATACTTTTTGATTTAAAAACCTAAGTTTACAGTAAGGAGAAAATAAACCATCGAAAAAAAAAATACCCATCAGAAGGGAGGTGCGGAAAAACTAGTCTCCCTCTGGGAATCGAACCAGGGACCACTTGCATCGAACGTGCTACTCACTCTGCTATTTAGGAGCCCAATAAACTAAAGAGAGGGCGGGAATAAGATATAAAGTTGGTTAGCAGGAAAGATTGTGCGACTGCGAATATTCTCAAGGAGGAATGGATAAGAAAATGTCTGAGAGGGGCAGGACTCGAACCTGGTTCTTCCGCTTTACTGGGCGATGCTCTAGCCATTGAGCTATCTTGCGACAACATTTTTTCATTCCGTTTAGCAAAGCTTGTATGTGCGAGAAGGCGAGTGGTTCGTTTTTACAAGATCGCTCAATCATAGCAAAAACAACAGCAATAACGATAACAATGAAAACAACAACAACAATGATAATATTAATAACAACAACGATAATAATAATTACAACGATAACAATAACTTTGTCTTAATTGATCGGAGTTAAGGTTAACCATTCATACAATTAGAAAATTTATGAATACATACATTATTTATTATTATTTCTTGTTAATTAAAAATCATTCCCTGACCGAGATTCGAACCCGGGACCTCATTGTTATAAGAGTAAGCCGAGCACTTCGACACCAGGCTGGCATCACTTCACCCTGTTCGTGTTTCTGTTGTCCGAATTTCTTTAATTCCCGTTAATTCTTGGGATCACAAAGAAATTATAATGATGTTCCACTATTTATCACTGGGCCCTATCAGAAATGAAAACTGTGCTATTGTTGCGAATCAAGCATCGTTGCTTAGCAACAATCGACACTAGCAATGCTGTGCCGTAAGTCGGAAATATATCGCATAACATTAACATCATAAGGTGACGTACATAGTACCCGAGTGACATCCAATCCGTGGCGTTATTCCCTTTAAAGGGTCTCTAATCCCCCCAATGGACCCCCAATCGGCCCATCGCAATTTCCAGCGGATGGTTTATACATATATATTTAAGGAAAGCGCTTTGGGATTCTCATCAGCTAATGGGGCGAGTGCGTCCTTCAGCGCGCCCACCTCTTCCTTTTGCGTCCATTGTGGCTAAAGTAGTCTCGCCGTACTTATTTCTTCTCTTTTCCCGGTCGCCTTTTTCTTTGTTTTTAAAAAATAAACCTTCCCCGTGTTTAAGCGCTAAAATACCCGATTTTTCTTCGTTTTTATGCGCTGCTTGGGAGCGTCCGGCAGCGACGATATAAAATAAAAAAGTCCCTGCCGAGGAAGACTTAACGAGGGGAAGGAATGCCAGTGTATATATTTTTTCATTTGCGTTCGGTCGGATCGACTCCTCATCCCAGTAAAAGGGCCCCTTTTATTTGGACCATTCGAAGGATGAGGGATCCCCGCTTCCCTTGTAATTGCTGGCGAGAGCCGAAACTTCCTCGGAAATGGAAACTGCGAGTAATCTTAGCCGCGCTCTCTCCAATTTCATACTTCGATGCCGGCGTTCCGATCGCTTTCCTCGCACATGTCTCGTAATCCTCCGTTATTATAAACTACGAAGATATTCTCGTGTCTTTAGCGCGGGGAAAACATTTCCGTACGAGGGAATTGAAAAACGTATTGCGACATGTAAAAGTACTTTTGGCGTAGGGTGGAGAAAATGTGTCTTCCGTTTACTTCTGTCTTAGTCTTATTCATTGAAGAAGCTGGTGAGGTACAGTAGAGTCTGGATTATGCGAGTTTACTGGAACACCTTTTATAATGCGAGTTTACTGGAACGCCTTTGATAATACGCAGTAATCCTCTCGAGTACGTAACTTAAGAAATAAACACGTTATTTTCTAGTCTTGTTTAATGACACTGCTACTGTTCTATACGGTCCCAAATATGCTAGACCGGGTAACGTTTTTGTTGCTATTTAAGGTGGTCATACTACATGTACATGTTTAAGGTTTGGTCATACTGCACCATTTATTTGTTTAGGTTGAAACCTCTCTGTTGTATCTAAGTGGTGTCATAGTGACCACATAATCGCGTTACTGGCGGTTAGTGCTAACTTAGTTTTATGGTAGGGTAGGTGATTAAATTTAGTATTTTAAAAGACAGAATAGTGTAGAAAGGGTACTCATGCCTGTTCAATCATAGATGAATTTACGATCTCTGTTTTGGGGACATCTTCAAAGTTTTGTAAAGAGCCCACTTTGCCCATAAAAGGTCAGTAATCTGGATATTGTGTCGTCTCCTAGAACTGAGGCTATGTTTCCTCTGATTCCCAACGGGCTGCGAATCGTTTCGTATTTATAATAATAATAATAATAGCTCGTCTTTATTCATGGGCGAGATTTAGACTAATTAGTCTCTTCTTACATTTAACCCTTATTTATTTATCGGATTCCAGAATAAGATATTGGATGCTGATTCAGGTAATTTACTCAGGTTGTAATGATGTATGATTGTTGTCGCTTGAATTCAGAAATGGGTAATGTATCGTTCTATAATATCAGGAAGGCCACTGATGGCTATAATATTAACAGTATTGATAACTCCTTAAACCACAAAACTTTTTTGGTGGTTTTTGGAGTTTTCATTACTGTTACCGTATTTTTCTATGCTCAAAATTATTATCAAGAGCCATTTATGATTCTTCAAAATATTAAATATTGATCAAAGAGACATTTCAGGCAATCATGTAGCTCTTAAGATATAAGTAGATATGAGTCAGTGGTAATAATAAGGAAACGATTTTATTTAAGTGCGAGATTGTTAGTCTCTTCCCTTTGCCATGGAAAGAGATATAAAGAAACAGCAATTGGGATTAAAACAAGTTAAATAGCAATAAAAAGCAGAAACTTATACATGTAGCACTTAAGTTGATTAAATTATTGATCAGCTCATGTATAAATTCCATTCGTTTTGGAATTGTCGTAGAACCAACACTGAAAAGTAGCAGACAAATGCTAGTAAATCGAAAGAAAATATTCTTAAGAATTAGTTATGGTTTAAAGATTGTAAAAATTGCTTTTGAATAAAATTAGTCCAGTTATAAATTTCCTGGATTTTTTTAAATAAATATATTCAGTATTGTAATCTCACCCTGCACATTGTAATTAGGTTCAAGAAAGTGACAGCGGAATCTTCTCATACTTTATGTAAAGGATTAACGGAACTGAACACATCTCACAAGGCTGGTAGTCGTTCCCAGTACTTTTCTATCATTCGCTCAAAACGAGCAATAAGTGGGTAAACAATGAATTTGTTAAAGTCACGATTGAATAGAGAAGAAAGACAGCGATTAATTAATGCTGCTGTTTGCCCCGTTATGCAGACAACCCTATTTACACGCGTGTAATGGGGGTTTGCCTATGTTACTAGGCGGAATGTAAACCTCATTGTCTGGCGATTCTCGGATAATTGCCTCAAGATGCATTTATAAATGGATTTTTTTTTCGATTCTACGGAACATATTGGGCGATATATCGTATCTAGACTACTATGCCATCTTAATGTGTTCCGTAGATGTTGGATGAAGCGTTAACGAATCAAGCGTTTGAGCAACTGACACGTTCAATTCTACATCTACATAAGTACCCTGCAAGCCGCCTTTCGGCGTGTGGCAGGAGGTGCATGCTTCATTACTATAGGTTTTGCGTATCGTTCGCGGAAAAAATTAATTTTAGAGACGACTAATTCTACCATTTATTTCTCAGATTTTTCTTGTAGTATTAGAACCACCGCAGTATCGCAGCCTGTGTGAGAGGGAGGACATATAATATCAGCTAAATCTTCTAACAATGTACCTTCTCCGAACTCATTAACTAAAATAAGTCTTTTTTTAAGTCTTCTATCTTCTATAGATACCTATCCTGCGTCCTGAAGCATTTGAGTAACACTCGCTGATTTTCCGCAACATTTTTTTACGAAACGTATTGCTTTTCGCTGTAATTTTCCTGATTCACGTTTACAACACTTTATAAAACAATTTGGCATCGGTTGGTACTTTAGTCATTCTAAATGACTATCATGAGGCACTCATTTTCCGCATATTTGAAAGCGAGTTCAAAGGAGAGCAAAGACAAAGAAAGAAGGTAAAAGTTTCATAATTAAAAATTTAATTATATAACTCTTCTTACACAGCATTTTGCAATAACCTCGTCAGCAGCAACTCTGTCTTTCTCTCTTATAGCCTCCGCGAGACGATTATGAAATGAGGTAGCTTGATTGGAATAGAGATGAATTGAAAATATATCTTCAGATTGGTTCTTTAAAAAGTGTGTTTTCATGCCATTTCCGCTCATTCTAACTCTATTATTTTGATATATATTATTGTGATGCGGGAAAGAAAATATTTCCGTGATTTTGAAGTTATTTTGTGTATATCAGTTCTTTTTCCTTTAAAGCGGTGATTTAGGTTCTTACACATTTGTAGGAAACTGTACCAACAATAGAAATAATAATATTCCTCCAATTACGATCAACGCTATTTTGATTGCATAATATAGTGTATATCATATATATAAAAAGCAAATGTCCGTCCGACCGTGTGTCCGTCCCCCTATCTATCTCAGAAACGGCTTGACTTAAGAGACCTGAAACAAATTGCATTGTGTTTCTACGTTGCTGAAGGCGGGGGCCTACGTGCGAAATGACCTAAGCTGTCGAAGCACTTTTAACAATACTACTACTACTACTATACCAGAGAACAGTTTCAAAGCAGTAAAAGCGGTACAATGCGATATCCCCAGATGTATAGAAAACTTGTACACTATGGTTACTGCGAATTCTGTTTCCATTATTATTTTAAGACAATTATTTCCACTCATTTCGATTACTGTTTCTCAGTTGTATGTGGGATCTGCGATAAAAAAATTAAAAAATAAACAGGAATTAAAAAATAGAGCAATGAGAGTGATACTACGATGTGGTGAATTTACTCCAATTGAATATTGATTGAATGTCTTTCTGTGGATGTCATTGGAAGAAAGTGTTTCATCGCACGTTTTACAATCAGCTCCAAATTCTTTTACGAAAGAGTGCCGAGCTATTTAATTATGATTTAACACTAACATAAAACCACCATCACTACGTTAAAATACAAATTTTTAATTTAAGAATTGAGAAGCATATAACTAATTTCTCTTTTAATTCATTAATGAGTGATAGGTTTTAATTATTCAGACCTTTTTTCATTTTGGGACTAGGCTAGTTTTCATCATAATGGAAAAGAACTTTCCATGGAAATCCGTTCGGAGGAATACAGTTTATTTACTCTTTGGTTCGCTGGTGATCATTAGGTCATAATAACGGCGCAAGATAATTGATTAGTATAAAAAATGGGGTCTAGAAGAAAAAAAAATTAGAAGACGGAACAATTGTGTACTGACGGAATACATTCTTAAAATGGGACAGCGCATATGATGCTGTCAAGAATACAAGTACCTATAGCTCAAAATAACACAAGATGGAACACTAGACAAAACAATTCAAGAACGATGCACCCTGGGTAGAACAGCCATTGTTGCTTCATAATATTCTATGGGATCCAACATCTCCAAAGAGGAACAATCATAGGATCTAAAAAATAGTTAAGCCGATAACAATATATAGAATTGAAGTCTGGTCATTAAAAGAAAAGTCTGGAAGAACTCTTAGGGCGGTGAAGATGGATTTTAGGGCCTTAGCATTTGGAAGTATTATAAAAATAATATGTCCGAGCGTGATTTTGTGGAAACCTACTTATGGTTTAGATCAGGCTAAAGTAGGTTTAAAATCAAGCTTGATGTTGGCAAATTTATTTATTTATTTCACCCTTACGGCGAGGTTAGGCCCAATGGGCCTCTCTTACACCTAACCTCTGACTCAGTGATACAAAAAATTACTCAAATAAAGTCAACTTACAACTAACATCTACGGTAAATTAATACAAATCTAAAAAGTCCTAATGTTATATAATGCTAAACCTAAATTAATACAAACATTAAAATCAAATAAAAAATAAAGAACACAAAATAAGAAAAATATATAAATAAAAAGATTTAGGTTGTGGGAAAATAATTCCTCAACTGAAGGTTTACGGAGAAAAACCCACGATGCGGCAAAACGCCCACACAAGAAGGGGAGCGAAAAAAACCTACAAAAACACGGAGATAAAAAAGCTTAAATATGGTGTACTGATCACTCTGGCAGCTCGAACTATATGTTCTTCCGGCGTCAACAGCTGAAAACTGAAAAGAGAGGAAAGAAAAGGAAAAGTACACGATTCAATTGATCTAACATATTAGATAATATATCCTACATGCATAAGTATGTATGTGATGTTAGAAAGGAGGTGTAGTGATTAAAGTTAAATCAGAAGTGAAGAGAATAAGGCAGAATATTGATAAAGAAGGTCTACATTTTATTATGAGTAGAGAATCTTGGATTGAGGGGAATGGGATGCAGTATTCATGGAAGAAAAGGAATCGTAAGTTTAAATGAGTAATGGAGTGGAGGATTCGACAATTCTTGCTCGTAATCGTTTTCCATTGATTAACAAAAATTGATTCCTCTATTTGTGCATACATCCACTGTCTTAATTGACAGTCATTTACATAAAATTAATACATCTAAGCGTGAATCTGTGGAACTCAACACACATCCTAAAAATAAAGAATATGTAATAATTTCCACAGCAGATTTTTATTCACCTTCTTTCGTCAACGAGTCGACATCATCATCATACTTGAAACAACGCATGAAAAATAGCTTTTCTTTTACCTGAAGATATCAACTCGTTGACGAAACTAGTCGAATAAAAACCTGCTGTGAAAAATTACTATTTTTTTTTCAATATGTAGTAGAATGAGTTCTCTTCCGTACAATTTCGACGTTTAACTGTTCCAACGAAGACAACAAGTTACTCAAGCACGACCTGATGGCAGCCACCCGAATCGTACGCGGCCTTCCGTTGATAAAAAGGAAGATTCCACCCCTGCCATCTTCTCTCCACCACCCCTGTTGCCACAGCAGTAAAGCGTAATATTCATAAATACGACACCCTTTTCGAAAGCCCTTTCCTCACATCCGTTTCCATTAAATCGATAGCGGAAGTAAGGAGTCTAATTGGGCAGCGAAAGAGTAAATAGTTTCGCGCGTCCGAATTATCGAAATTTTCCACTTTCTCCTCCCCTCCATTCCGCCATAGGTTTGCCCAACGCATGCGGTCCTCTCTTGTGGGAGTGGTGCGGAACACGATTGGGTGAGGCCTTTTGTTTCCCTTTAACGTCTTCGCCCAAAGACGCGTGCGTGCTTGAGCTCCCTTCCCCTCGCACGCCGATGCTTCTTTTTTCCCTCCCACCGTCGGCGGATGCACTTTCCAAATTGCTTTCCCCTCGCCTAGTCCTTCCTCAAATTTATCTCCTCCTTCCATTATCGCTTAATGATCGCTATGTGATCACGCTACCTTCCTACGTTTCCAACCCTCTTTGATTTCCCGCTGCATGTTCCGCCTGTTTCATTCGCTTCGTTAAACGACTCTCTCTCGTTCTTCATCTTTCATCGGTTCTTTTTGATTCAGATGATGGCTGTATTCACGATTTCATTCTAAGTTCATAGCTAAGATTCGAGACGGAACTGGCGCATGTTTGAAACTAAATCTCCTTTTCCTAAAGTTGGGAAATCTAGTTTTCAGAGGGCTCCCAGATACCACGACTGTGGTATGAGTGACTTTGATTATTTATTATTGAGTATCTTTTATTAAATGCCAAAAAAGGTGATATTCTTAGTTATTGTGTATAATTTCCAGTGATAACATTCTGGTTCAATAAAGTAAGCAGAGGCTAACTACCTCACTCCTCATCTACCCTTGTATGCCTCATCACCACTGAAAAGATTTCGGTAAATAATGGTCGTGAACCAGAGTTCATGAACCATATGCTACTAAGTAAAAGAATGTATCTCTGGGTTCTCATAGCGCCTCCGGTTGTTTGTTTTGTTGTTTGTTTCCTCCGGATAGCCATGTGGGTAATGTGTTCGACTTCGGTGAAAGCGGTTCCGGGTTTGATTCCCGGTGTGACCTCACGTGCAAAATGAACTGGGCTGTTGAAGTACTTTTAGGAGCATTAATAATACTAAATTTCAGAGAAACATACCCCGTAACAGGAGAAATAAAAATGTTTCGATGACAACGCCGGAACGGAAGGATGGAAATCAGGACTAGCCCAATAGAAAACGAATGGCCAGCCTACTTCTAAATGTGTGCAACTCCTGCAGTCGTCCACTCCATCTAAAAAAATATACTTTTTCTACGACACCATTCTATTATTCAAGGTTATTGTTAATTGTAAGCGAGTGTATACTTTTAGAAGACCGCATTGCATTGACAATCGTACGGAAACTTCATCGGACACTTTAACATTCGCCTTCGGTTTTTTCCTCGCTCTTCCTCGCCCAGGACGGATGATTTCCCAAGGATTGTTCCCTTTAAAGTAATATCCGAGGCGAGCAATTCTCCTTTTCCTCGTCCACTTCTATATCCCGCCCAAGTGCTCCCGCCGACATCATTAAGAGACCCTCCTTCCCTTCGAAGGCCACCAAATCAATATATATAAACAAATGAAAGGAAATATATAGTCCAGTTCTGAATGCGTTTTGATGCACAGAAAAAACTTTGAAATAAGCGAGAATGTCTGTACATTGAAGAGTGATTGCGTCTGTTTCTATTGGTGGATTTGTACAAGTTTTGGATGAAATTTTTTAAATATTTTAACTATCTCATTCCACCAAGTATCGCTGGATACCATTATTTATAAGTGTCTGAATAATTGCAATAGAAATAAATTTAAAATGAAAGGTCATGCGAAAAGAAAACAAGAAAAATGGGGTAAATAATCCGAGAGGAAACAAGCGAAATATATGACATTACTGGGATTCAAGCCTGATCTCCCATTTTTCGGGCAGGTATTTAATAGTAATAATAAAGCGTCTATGCTTAAGGGCGAGATAGAGACTTATTAGTCTCTTCTTACATTTAACTCTTAGTCATTACAGATCAAATGAAAGAGGTCTTGGGAGTTAAACTAAAGAAAAACAACAAAAGAAGGAACTGTTACGTGGGTTTAAGAAACCTAATTCTGCACTTTGGAAAAAATTAAAACCCTGCAAAGAACACCAGCGTGAAGGGGGGCTTGAAATACCTGCGAAACCTACTGACAGTATCTACTGAAATTTAAAAGAGGAGAAAATGATAGGAAAGTGTCAGCAACTTACCTGGAAAATATAGAAAAATTTGCATATTTCTTACCGATAATTCAGATGAAAACAGATGTGGGATTTGAAATTATAAGAAGTAGGCAGTAAAATATAATTAAACAAAATAATAAAAGGAATAAGAAAATATAGAATAAAGATGAACTATTGTAATAATAAAAAAGTAATAATTAACTGAAAAAAAATACAAAAATGTACATAAACATTTCAAATAAATATACCAGAGGTAACGTCAACTTCTCAATGGAAACTAATAAAACATAAAGGAAGTAGCATAATCAAAACAATAATTATAGTAAAATAAAATAAATACCAAAAACTTAATTATATTAGTGGTAATGTAAACTTCTCGATTAGAATAGAAAAAAACGTGAAGTAAATGGTATAATTACTGTATATAACTTTAGTAGCATGCCAATTCAGTGTCATATGCACGATTGGTGCCACTGTCTGGCTCACAAAGTATCCTGCTAACAGAGTGGAATTGACTCGGCAGGGTACTGTAGTGGTTAGAATGCCTGCATTTGCAATCCGTTGTAACCCATAAGTTTCCCATAAAAAATGCAGTTAGAGCAAATATAAGAAATATGGTGTAAAGATGTATTTGTCTTAGTAAATGTTGTTTGATTTCTATAATAAGTTGTAAGGATACATTACAACTGAGACAACCTTCTTCTAAATTTTATGAAGCCTTTTGCAGTTAATTTCCGTGCTTATCTAAACCTCATTGTGAAGAATTTTTTCCCTTTATTTCAGGAGCACGGAATCAAACTAGCGGAGTACATGTTTTGCTGGATAAACATCGATGATTTCGTCATTGCTGATGATCCTTAATGGAGATCGAAGGTAATGTTCGTCCTTCTTTTGTTATATGAAGGATTGAGGTTCGCTGAGAAATAGACATTCGTTACCTTTTATGTTGTTTTGCTAACTTTCTAAATAACTTCGTTAAATCCAATTACTATTGGTAATTTGAACCAATAATTTAACATTATTGTATTATTTAATAATTACGTACTACACTCCTAATATTTACCAACATTACATATTCTAGTTAGGCAGTACGCCATATGATAGCGTTGTTTCTTGTAATTTATAATTTATCTAAAACTCTTCACAGATAACTTAATTAATGTCACTTTAATATGATAATAATAACAACAAGTAATTAAGTCAATTTTCAGAAACATATATTTAGTATACGGATGATTAGAATTTATTTATGATAAATGTAACTGTGATTTCTAATTAACATGCAAAGTATTTCGTAATTCCGTTTTCACCAGATTCTGCGTTTACCTTGTCATAGCAGAATGCCGCAATAGTGAAAAATACAATAAAATCGCCCGTATCGAGATGTATTTTCGGAGCAGTTGGAATATGTTTTTAAATCAGGCGTGGAATAGTCCTGCAGATCGATCCATCGTTGGAATTTCAGTCGGGAAAATTCTTTTTAATCTCTCAATCGCCCGGGATGAGGGTTGCTCTGAAACAAACCTAAAAAACAGAGATTCACATGAAACAGTGGAGTGGTGGAAGTCATTATATACTTTTCGACCGTGTTTTTTTTTCTCAACGATCCTCAATGTGGACTTCCACAAGTTAGGACTGTATTCACGAATGCCACAGCAACATTCTTCACTGCAGATAATTTAGATGACCAAACTAATTTGCCCCTCCATGCAGCTTGAGAAACAACTTTAGGCCGAGTGAAAATAGCGAAGGCACGAGGCGTCGTCATTTTCCCCTCCGTCGGGACTTCTTTGTCGAGGGCCTCTTTTCATTCGCGTCCCTCCATTCATCCGCCTCTCTCGTATAATTTACGCTACAGGATTAAGACCCCCAAACGTAAGGGCGGATGGCCAAGTTTAGCCAAGCATGAATTCCTGTAGATTTAAAAGTAATAGATGAATATAGTCCAACCTAAGGAACGACGGGAATAAAAGATAGAATAGCAAAGATTTCTTTTCTCGTCTCTGCAAATACTCTCACTTATTAATCCTTTAAGGTGAAATGTCCGTTTGCCTGCCTTGAAAGGAGCTATTTACTATGTATGTATTTACTATTACCTGGTCTGATAATTTCGTATATTACGTGTTGAGTCAATGCGTAAGTGATAAACTGGATGAAGGACTTTCTCTCCTATAGATAGCAACGCGTAGTACTGGATGGAATCAGTTTTAACCTGCTTAACGTGACCTCTGGCGTCCCGCAGGTTTTCGTAATCGAACCATTATTATTTTTAGTATACATCAACGACCTTAGCAATCTTATTTATAGTAAAGTTAGAATATTAGCGATTAGCGATAAGTTTATGAACAGTAGAATCGGTGGAATATTATGGAGTAACCCTCACGAACAACTTAACATGGGGTACCCACAACCATAGCATATGTGGACGAGCACTTAAAAAAGTCGACTTCAAGACTTCAAGTGTTGTACTCTGGAATTGGAAAAGGAGCAGCGAAAGGCGATACGTTTTGTGGAGAATCGTTACTATAAATCAGTGAGAGTTACACAGATGCTTCGGGACGCAGGATGGGGATCTCTAGAAGATAGTAGATTTAAACAAAGACTTAATTTACTTATTAAACTCAGAGAAGGTACATTCTCAGAAGATGTAGCTGATATTATGCGTTCTTCCTGTTACATAGGCTGTTTTAATACCGAGAGAAAAAAATCATTGTACATGCACCCCCTGTCACACGCCGAAAGGCGATTTTCATGGTAAATATGTAAATATAAATGAATTGCTGACCCCGAGGTTGTTGAAAATCGAAAAGTGGCTTTTGTGTGTTTCCTCAATTGTAATTTTCCTACATCGATTTCCATTCGAAATATTTTGGGGACAATCATCGCTAAGCAACACCGACTCAATTGCAACAATATGCCATTCGTTCCAATTTTGGTCGCTGTCGCAATTGTTGAATGGCGCCACAGCGTGGCATCACAAGTCGGCAATGAAAATCCCATGTCTCAAGTTGGACATTCCACACAATGTTAGAGAAGAAGGCATTGTCGTGTGGAAGGCACATTCCAAGGGCTGGAGGACATGGCTTTCCAGAAAATGGGCACTGCCTTCCTTTTCTGGGGAGTTGCGCAGAAGCAGTTGGTGGGGAAAAGTGGACCAAAAAGTAATAGGATTGGAAGCGTCGGAAGGAAGGGAGTGGAATGAAAGTTAGCGTCTTCGAGAGATGATGAAATCGGAAGAAGGGATACCGAGGTGACTTTGAAATTCGGACGAAAGACGTGGTTGAGTTCGCAATAAACGGACGATAAATAATGAATTGGGTTCGAAATCGCTAGCTGGCGTACGGAATAGCGAAGCAATGGATTTTGGCATGGAAATGTCAGGAAATAAAACACTAAGGCCTGGTATTATAATGTATACTTAAAATGGACTTAAACTAACATTCAGTTTATAGCCCAGTATTTATTGTTTTGTTGGAGTTAAGTTTAGGTGAGAATTACAGTTAATTTACTTGCTAATTTATCATCTATATTGAAACTTAACTATAATATTCACTTTAAATCTATCAAATCATTTATATAACGGGTCCTAAGGCGAACTTTAGTTAACGTCAATTTTAAATATACATTATAATTCTCGGAATAAGGCTGCTAAAAAAGGGAACGATGTTAAGGTTTGCTTGTTTAATGGATGTGCCTGAAAATCCATGGTTAGGCAGAGATGGAAACGTCAGTGTGACTGGGAATCGACCCTGGGTCTTCCACTTCACGGGAGGTTACTATTACCATATTGGTCTGTGGGAGTGTGCATCAATGGTTATGGCATCCGCCCGGAAAGTAAAAGACTCCGGGTCGAGTCCCAGTCACGTCCAATCTTTTCTCTGCCCCGTATCCTTAGCTATTGCTATGAGATTAGTCAAGGATATCATCAAGGTAGTTGTTGAGTAGTAGGATTAACTGCCGCACGAACGTTGGAGTGTTTCTTGAGATCGCAAAATACGTAAGATGAAGATGGACATATATTAAGTACAGTGGTATCTTGGTTAACGACGTACTCAGTTAACGACGGACTTAATTAACGACGGGTGGCTGTGATCAAAAAATGTCTCGGGTAATGACGCAGTCTTTGGTTTACGACGCCTTCTGGTGAAGATATACATTTAAAGACTTCTTTTTCATTTTATCAAAGATGGCTTTTTGTCGCTAATATAATTCAATAAATCATATCTTCCAGATCTTAATGTCTTTAAATGAGTTTTATCTACATATTTGACATGAAGGGTGGTTCTGGCAAACCTCGCCTTCTATAACGACGGTTTTGGTTAACGACGACAATCTTGAAACGGATTACTATCGTTCAGCATGGTACCACTGTAATCCTTCATGAAGTTCAGAAAGCTGATGGACAAGGGTTTGTGAAAGGATTTCAGGGCAAGACGGGTAAAGGTTTGGGATGAGGAAACGAAAAATATCTGGAGAAAAAGTAATTTGACTGAATAAATGCGAAAGCATATAACTGGAATAGCCAGAGGTTGTACTAAAAAATCAACCAACGTTTCATTATTTTTGCAAATAAAATAAGATAGTAAGTTTTTTAGGCTTGTAACCTGTTACATGATATACCTCATTATTAATTCTCAGTATTATAAGAAATTGCTAAAACAGATAGAGAAGTAAACAGGATGGATTAGGTTAGGTTTTTGGTGTTTATACACCCCCTGGACTTGGTTTGGAGATCATTATTGTATTATTTAATAATTACGTACTACACTCCTAATATTTACCAACATTACATATTCTAGTTAGGCAGTACGCCATATGATAGCGTTGTTTCNTCATATTTGACATGAAGGGTGGTTCTGGCAAACCTCGCCTTCTATAACGACGGTTTTGGTTAACGACGACAATCTTGAAACGGATTACTATCGTTCAGCATGGTACCACTGTAATCCTTCATGAAGTTCAGAAAGCTGATGGACAAGGGTTTGTGAAAGGATTTCAGGGCAAGACGGGTAAAGGTTTGGGATGAGGAAACGAAAAATATCTGGAGAAAAAGTAATTTGACTGAATAAATGCGAAAGCATATAACCGGAATAGCCAGAGGTTGTACTCAAAAATCAACCAACGTTTCATTATTTTTGCAAATAAAATAAGATAGTAAGTTTTTTAGGCTTGTAACCTGTTACATGATATACCTCATTATTAATTCTCAGTATTATAAGAAATTGCTAAAACAGATAGAGATGGAAACAAGATGGATTAGGTTAGGTCTTTGGTGTTGATATAACCCCTGGACTTGGTTTGGAGGTATGAATCTAAATCTAAATATTGACCATTCAACACTTAAATTCATGCCTTCCAAACTTGGTCCACACCATTTAACAACATCCCATCGCACAGCGCGTAGATCGGGTACATCCATCAATAAACCAGCGAGAGTTTATACGTTTATCACTGCATCCATTAAAACGCGGATAGAGCGATAGGAGTGGATGGATGAGAAGAAATATGAAAGCCCAATTATGGCGGAGGGAATCTTTTGTGGCACCTCAAATCCTCTCCCTCCTTCTTGGAAAAAAAAGCCCTCGAGAGGGATTCCGCGGAGGCGTGGGGGCGGAAAGAGAACAACCCCCGAGGGCCTGTGTCTCCATGGCGACCTTTGTCGACTCCCCTTCGCTGTGTTATTAGTTTCGAGAATTCGGAGGGTGAATTGGGAGGGAAGGGGTGTTTCCAAGGAGAAATTCGGGATCTCTCTCTTCCAAGCGAAAACGCACCATATTCCCGTCATTTTGGAGAGATCGGGAGAGAGGCTCAGATTGTTACCTACGGGATTAATTAGTTTTATGAAAATTAAAAATACGCGAAGAAAACGAGAAATGTGTGTGTTTGTCACGATGTTGTTGGAAATAAAAGACTCAAAATATGCGTGTTTGTTATGACGTTGGTGATCATTTTTTAGAATTAATTTCCAGCTCATTCGATCCGGATTCTGTTTCAATTCGAATCTTGACTTGTAGGAAGGTGAGGATTGAGGTAATTCTCCTTTTTCCCACCTAACTGAGCCAGAAACATATCAAGGAATTATTTTTTATGATGTTCGTGTTGATTTTAAGAATTAAAAGATGATACGCAAAATATGCGTGTTTTAATTCTAAAAATCAATAAGGTTCAATTTTCCTATTTGTACCTAACTGTGCAAGAACTAAACCAAATGAACCTTGATGAAATCAAATCAAATATTCCTTATGATGTTGCTATGACTTTCTAGAATTAAAACTTTTAAATTATGCTGTTTGTTATGAATTTGGTGATATTTAGTGTTTATTTTACAACCTCTCGTTGGATTTAGGATTCTGCTCGAATTTGAATCTCGACTCATAGTTAAGATGAGGAGTGAAGTAATTTTCCTTTACTTACCTAACTGAGGCTATATGATATAAATGAAATATCTGTTATGATGATGGTGATAATATTTAGAATTAATTTTCCAACCCTGTCATTGAATTTAGGATTTTACTTAACATTTGAATCTCGACTAATAGGCAAAATGAGGTGTGAGGTAAGTTTCCTTTACTTATCACTAGCTTCTGTTCTATCACAGTCATTATCGAAACAGAAGTTAGTAAATGAAGCACTTTCATCTATGGCTTACCAAAAGCTGAGTAAAAATATTTCAGCCCTCAGGATGTTTGATGGACGGCTACTATTCCATAGAGGAATGCGCAATGTCCAACCTGTGTTGCAAGAGAACCCTTAACATTTCTTCTTGACAAATAAGCTATCTCTTTATACAATTCAACAACTTTTGTCTTTCTCTCCCCGCTTGTCGTTCTCCATGTATCCTACCTTAATTACTATCTATAGCGATCCATTCCCTCTCGGTGTTTCATCAACCCATTTCATCTGCTTCCGTTTTATCTCTTCTGTTAAAAGCCTTCCTTCTCTTATCATATCCAGAAACAACTCGTTGGCTTTTTATAGGCCAAGTGTACTTTTTCTATTGGTTGCTATAATGGCATATTGGATGCCTTCAATATTTTTATTATCCCCTTCCTTAGTGTCCTGTTTTACACCTCTCTGCAAAACACCTAAGACTACGAATTTTACGAGTCTTGTTTTGATTTCCTTGCCAAGGCCCTTCGTTATTAGTGCCCTTCGATCATATAACCTTCCCTCGCTACCTCTGTTCTTCATTTAACTTCATTTGTTTTCCTTCCATTCCATAAAAGAGCATGAGGTCAGCAGAGGCACTGCCAGAATTTTATCTCAAGGTGGGTTTTGATCCCAGAAATAAACGCAAAATCGCCTACATTCCTCAGGCAGGCGAACTTTTGCCCTTAAATTAAATAAATAAGGAACTAGATTTATTTACAAACAATTCTTACGAGTTAACAGTGACGTGTTTAACTGTAAAATATTTAAACTGTTAAAATATACCTTCCATCATCATCATTACCATCATCAGCAATTTTCAGTCCGACATTGGATGTAGGCCTCTCCAATGATTTTCCAATTCTTTCTATTTTGAGCTTCTCGTTGCCATGTTACCCCTAGGTACTTGGTGATGTCTCTGTTCCATCAGTATTTTGGCCTTCTTCTTGGCCTCTTCACATATCTTGATGTCCAGTTGAAAAATGCTGATATCCAGTGGTTGTCGTATCTTCTTGCCCCGTGGCCTGCCCACATCCATTTCAGTAATCTTTTCTTATCTATGATGTCCGTCACTCCTGTCATCTTCCCGACCCAGGCGTTGCGTTTACTGTCTCTTCTTGTGATTCCAAGCATCCACCATTGTTTGCGTATCGAATCGCTGGGTTATCGCTGAGTTTAACACCAAAGTTTCACTTTCTCAGACTGGTAATATGCATTGGCTGAAAATCTTCCTCTTCAACACCATTGGCATTTTTTACGTAAGAATATGGGTATTTTTTCCGAAGGCTCTTCAAGTAATTGTTCAACATGGCGATGACTACATGGCGATGACTACATGGCGATGTCTCTTTTCCATCGGTTCTTTGGTCTTTCTTGGTCTTTTCACATCTCTTGGTATCCAGTTCAGAACTGCTGATGTCCATCGGTTGTCGTTTCTCCTTGCAACATGGCCTGCCCACATCCATTTCAGCGATCTTACTGTACCTATGATGTCCTTCACCCCTGCCATCATCCTCACCCAAATGTGACGTCATGTCTTTTCTTGTTATTCTAAGCGTACACCGTTCCATACTTCTTTGCGTAGCCGGGATTCGCTAGGTTATTGCTGCATTGAGTACCCAAGTTTCACTTCCGAGCGTCAAGACCCTCTTAACACTCATCACCTCGCTGGCTACGGCACTGAGATGAGTACTTGAATTGGTCTACTTGCAGACCTAGCTATTTTATTTAATTTTCCTTCTCTCAGTTAAGTCTAAACCGTTTTTCCGTTTTCTAACTTTTAATCCTAAATCCTTTGCTTAGTAATAGTGATCAGATTTTGTATAATTTAATTTCCTTTCCGAATCATTAACAACGGTGCGTCCGTATGATAATCTCAACGATAATATGTAACTTGCATATAAAAACGATCCAGCACTTTCTTGTATGTCTTTCCATTATCCAAGTGTAATTGATTTCTGAACATAAATTCGCACTGATTATTATTATTGTTATTATGTTACTCTTACGGCGACATTGGGACAAATGGCCTCTTCCACCTAATCCCTGGAGATATTAAGTTATAAAAATAATAAACTAACAAGAAACCCTGGAAAACCTTGATTGTAATTTAATGATAGTGCAATGGAGAGTTTTATATTCATTACTGTAATATTTATATATTAATTTGTAAATCATTGTTGTAAATTAGATTCATTTAATTAATGTACATTCACGCTCCCACCAGACTTCTGTCTAACTGAAGCTGAAACCTGTAAATAATAAATAAATAACGAAAAACTGACTAAAATTAACTTAAATCTAAGAAAAATAAATAATATATTCGAGCAATCCGGCAAACATAGGAACAAAAAATTGGTACAACATAGGGCATAAATTAGTAGGAAGACATGTCGATTAGAAACGATTATATATTAGTAAATACATATAAAAATGCATTTCGGCTGTGGGGAAAAACTCCTGAACTGAAAGTTTATGGAGAAAAACCCACCGTCTCATTCATTTGTGTGATTTTTCTTCCTCTTTTTCGATAATCACATTCTCAATCCATTTTCAAAGAATTCCACAGCAAAAGGGACCGATTTTCCTTATCGTCATCAACATTGAGAACACTTGGAAGGAAGGGCAATATTTAGTTAACAGAGCGCACCACTGGGAGCGTCGAAGCGCGTCATTCTCGTCGAATGGGTCACGTAAATTCAAATTTAAAGCCGATTCCGGGCTTATTTCCTGCTTTCCTCCGCTCACAACTATTCACGGTCCTAATAAAAAGGGCCCTCCCGAATCACTGCCCTTTATTAGAGAAGGGCGGATTTAGGAGGGCATTTCCTTCGCCCACTCAGCGGACTTCCTGCACACCGCCCATCCGCCTCCATCTATCGCCCATGACAAAAATTACGGCGTGGTAACATTCCGGGGATTTTATTAGCAAAATCTGGCGAGCTGGGTTATATCCGATCAATAAATAGGATATCACCTTCTGCGTCCAGACTAACCGTACCGATCGTTTCAGGATAAACACCCCGCTTCTCATAAGCCCCGTTGATCGATGGTACTTTTAAGTCCCTTTTCAAAATCTATTGATTTCGCAAAAAAATCATCTTCTGTGCTGAAACCGTGTGCTGCGGTTGACTCATAAAGGATCATTTTGATCCAGTCTGTTGCATTTTGAACCCTTACTCCTGGTACTTTTAAGTATCATATCACAGTATTTAAGTATCATATATTGGTGCATGCACCCCCTGCCACACGCCGGAAGGTGGCTAGCAGGGTATACACATAGACATAGACATCATTATAAAGTATTTTGAAAGATATTAATATTCTCCTATGCTGAAAAAGTGTGCTGGTATTATTTAAAAAGGTTAATTTTGATATGTTGAGTTTCTTAAACCCTTACTCCGTGGTTCTTTTAAGTCCCATTTTAAAGTCATAATAATTACATGAACAATCATCTCCTATGCTGTAACATTGTGCTGCAATTATCTATACAGTATAATGTTGCCTTTACGCCTGGTACTTTAAATTTTTATTCTCAAACAAACCTCTTTCATTACTCATGTATAACATAAGCTATATTCAAGCGCTCAAGTGCAATTATCAAATAGGTTCTTATGTATCCTCTCGTTTGCATTTTTAACCCTTTTCACAGTATCCGGAGAAATATCAGATAAATAAATGCTAGAACTAGTCGTTTCAAAAATGTATTTTTTCCGCGAAAGTACGATTTTACGCGAAAGTAATCGATTAGGGATAGTCGTGGTGAAAATTGCGTTGGGATTCATTCTGTTTGTATAGTATAGTAGTCAGCACAACTTGGATCTTCATACCCCCATTCGCTTTTCACATCTTTTGAAGAGGGAATGAAGCTTACTAGTTGAAATGATACATGAGGTAGCAAGAAATCTATGAGTGGAAAATGCCAATCCAGGAGAAGTACAATGAATCTGTTGATAGCAATTTTGATATCTACATCTATATAAATACCCTGGAAACCGCCTTTCGGCGTGTGGCAGGGAGTGTAAACACCAAGAATTCGAGTTAACTCTTTAGCTTATTGTTATCGCGTCATCCGTAAGGAAATCTGTATAAATGTCCCACAATCCAGTATTCTTATCGAGTATCGTCCGTAGAAAAATGAGTCCTTTAAATGACTTGTCCTCGAATCTTTTTCTCTTATTTTACGCTCATTGTCGGATGGCCGAAGTAGCAGCGGGGTCACATAATACCATCTAAGTCTTTCGCAAATGTATCTAATTTTATCTTTCAGTTATATGGCATCACTAATATTCATACCTTATACTTACTTTATTCAACCAAAGCTTTTGAACTATACAGGGATATCTGAGAATGAAACTGTAGATGATCCTGAAAATGTATCTTATATCTAGCGCTATGCGGTATTTACAACACCAAGAACCTGCATTACCCTTTTCCAGAGTACTATATAAAATGCTCGGTCTCTATGGAAACAGCATCGGAAAAACATCAGTGTTATAATTTGGAAGCAATGTTGTTTGTTTTATTCAGGAATCGACTCTTTAAAGATCCGAGCTTCGAATGTAGCAATGTTTTAAGGCCATTCTCTCCCCGTGACCTTCAAATGTCAAACTCACGCCTCATTTCCGAAATTTTCACCAATCACTCCTGCACTGCGTTATTATTCCCTTCTTTCGGTGACAGCTTTCTCAGAAATCCCGCGCTTTTACCTGCAATGTCTAAGTGAGCGGATAAAGTTAATCGGTCATTGAATCTTATCATACCGATATGAATGTATTTGCATATATTTTGGAAACACATAAGATCGACTTGTGGTAGGTGTAAATAAAAACGGAGCTGCCTGTTTACTCTCTTAATCGTCATCGCATACACTTCGGAGAAGTTTTTCAACTGATTTCATATTATCTTTTTTAGCCATGTTATAGTAGGTTGTCGCATAAAATATTACCTCTGAAACTAAATGCATTACGACCTCTGAATTGTTTTGCATTATGATAACACCCTATTCCCTACCAGAGGCGTAATCAATGGGGTTGTTTTGGGGGTTCAAACCCCCCATAATAACTGACCCAACGATGCATGTGAGAGGATTTTTGCTATACAAATGCCGTTGGAAATCCGTAGGGAATAACATCAATCTGATTCCAGCTTTATTACATTTAGGGCAGAAGGTTGCCTAGCCCTGGACTGTAGGCAATGCAGTGTTTACTCCATGGATCTGAAACCTCCGATAGACAAATCGTGGCTACAGCGCTACCTGCCGCCATGTCTTAATAAATGGGAGATTTTTCCTGTCTTTAATTGCCATATAGAGAATAATGTTTCTTTCATTTACTTTTTTCACAGTAATTTTCAGGCGATAGTATGAGTGAAGCCATGTGATAATATTGGTTCTTTACACTAATTAACTCTAATTAAATTACTCATTCATTGAAAAATTGCGCTGAAATCACTTAATTCCTCATCTTGCCTAGCGTGCCTCATTCCCTCTCCAAAGCTGCGGGCTGAGAGGTTGAGCATCCACCCTGGAAGGAAATTGAAAATGCATGCGGAGTAACTTCAACGGACATTTTGACAATAGTTAATTAAGTAGATTGTCACTCTAATAAATGTTTGCAAGCTAATATCCACTTTTTCGATCAGCTCTCGTGATGTTAGAAAAAAAAATTAACTTTTCTCAATCTCATGGTATCTCGATAAATTTACTATCGAAATATTTATGTCAGTTTTCTGTTTTCCGGGTGTGTTTATATATATTTATGGGGAAAATTCAATATCAATACACTCTCCGACAACGTAATCCATCTTAAAACTGCTTTGCTTCACGTTCGTCGAATGTTAGTCTAAATACCGTATATACTCGTGTATAGGTCGACCTCTAAATACAAAATTTCAATGAAAATAATCTATCTTAGATCTACACACGAGAGAAATACGCGGTTCATCCAAAACGTTCCACCGTTTCGATATAAAAACTTCACGAATCATCTTCAGATGATATTTTTGGTGAAACAGGTATATTTACTTGTTTTAACCTAAAAAATGGTGACATGGTATAACAAAATGTTTGTACATCGGATTGAACGTTGATGTTAACTGATAAAAATCATAATTGTAATAACATAAAAATATGTGAAATTATTTTTCCAGTCCTTATTACTTGACAATGTATTTTCTTTAAAAGTCCACGAGTTATAATAAAAATCATTCTAATAGAAGTAGCTTTGCAATGTTTTATATTTACGAAAAAATCCAGGGTCGATTTATAAGAGATACATAAAAACGGAAATTTTAAGCAACAATTCGGGGTACCACCTATACAACTATACACCTTCGACAGCCCCGGTCATTTAGCTCTTGTGCCCACTCGGGGAATCGAACCCGGAACCGCTTTCACCGAAGTCGAACGCGTTACCCACATAGCTATTCGGAGGCACGGATTACCGTACTTCCTGGCCGTTAGGACGCATTTTTTCCCACGAAAATGCAATCTAAAATATATCTGCGTCTTATGGTCCGAGAGTGAGCATTTCTTCTGAAGTCGTGAAGTCATAAAACAGTAATTTGTAAACAATGTTGCGCTTTGACATGTGGGTTTTATTTTCTTATCACAGCGGAAGCCTTTTCTAACATATCGCGCTTTTGTTTCATTCTTCCGTAAATTGACGCTCTTTTACGAATATCGTTTCTCTGTTTAACTTATAAGCAGCTTACGTTTCTGTATGTACAATCTTTGCTTCGTTCACCTGAAAAACTACAATGCCCCTCTTGGACCGAGAAATACAGTAGGAGTAAAAATATTATTTTTTCCATAAAATACACAAATGTACATCCCATAGAAATCTCAGTCACTTCAAAATGGCAACAATAAATACATAGCGTTTAAAACAACATATAGCATTTCTAAAAATTACGAAGAATGATTTGAAGGCTTTAAACTACACAGTGACATAAAGAATATAATATATTCTTTAAAAAATTATGTAGACTTACTCAACGAATATGAAATTCTTTTTTGAAGCAAAAAACCAGATTAATTATACTGAGAATCTTTTAGCACAGTCTTATTGAGGCCCCCAAATAGATGAGACCCTCAGCTAAAGCCTATTACGTCTAATTATACATCCGCCCCTGACAGGAAAATATACGGTAAATCTTAACAGTGACCCAGAAATATTAAACTGAATCAAAGGGAGAAATACACGTTCTTGCTCTTCCATGCCACTTTACAGTTGATTTCGAAGCCTTGAAATATTCCACGCCGAATTCAGGACCCTGAGAACGTGTTTGAAATGCAGAGAAAGTGTTTTTAGACCCGAATTTCTCGCTCTGCATAAATAATGGCGGCCTTTATAGTTTCACCGACAAATTGCTCGACTTTTTCCTCTTATTATTATATTTTCCCCCATCTCGGGGCCCCTTCGCGTCATACGCATACAAATCACGTGACTTCCGAGAGGCATTTTCTCCCCCTCCCATAAATATCTCCCCCAACGCAAATCCGCTCGGATTCCCCTCATCTGCATGCCGATTCCTTATCGCCGATGCTCTTTCACTCAGAAGACAGCCGAGCAGAGCATACGCACACTCAAATTGCCCTTTCCTTTACTTCTGTTCCATTGAATTTCCGTGCCCTTGTCTTCTCCAAACGGCCTCAAACTCATCGCTTTCATTCGGGTGATCAGAAGTGCGTGCGGGCTGCTTCGTGCGATGGGTTNCCGGGATCAGCAATTAATAATAAATAAGGGTGGAAACTATCAGAATAGCTACAGGAGAGAGAGGGCATTTTCTGTATGGGGACGTAAAAGAAACTAAGGAAGAAGTGACCATAAAGGGACATTGTAAGGGAAAGCAATGGGAAAAAGGGCATCAAGAAAAGAGATGGACTGGAGGAATGAAGGCAGTAGATGGGGAGGAAGAGATGTGGAAAGACAGAGGATCCCTCCCTACCAAACAGTAGTTGTACGAAGGGAAAAAGTGCTGAGAACGTAACTTTTGATGGTGAGTTATCTAGGCTTTCAGCAGTAGGTTTAATTCCGATTGCGGGCAGTCCTAGACGGCGATTTTCCAACTGAACCCGGGGACGAGAAAGCGTAAATAATCCCCAAGAAGCGAAGACATTTGGAAGTGAAGGCCAGCCGAATAAATAGAGCGCATCTCTAAGTGCTTCCGCACATCCGTTTCAAGGGTCATGGGCTCCTCTCGGTTTCCCGACGCACGTTTTATTATTTCTTCAGCTGCCATTAATTTCCCGCCTTAACATTTCCTGCCCTCCAAATACCATCTCAGCCACTCGAATTTATTCCTTAGGTCGTCCATATTTTCCAAGCCATTTAACGCACAACACCCTCCGCGGCGAAGGGTTCCCGAGGGAGCCTTCGCTAATACCTTGGATATTTGCCATCGGAGACCTGTAGTGCATTTATTATGGATCATCAATTAGAGGGACACAGATCGAGTCCCCTCTTCGAACTATGATTCGCTTTTTTCACGATTCGAATTCTTTCTATCGAAGTTTTTCGTAAAACCTAAATATCGGAAATTTTATCATCGAAGGAAATTCTCTCGGGATATTTATCATTGTTTATATACAGTCATCGCAAATTATAGACTTGAATTCTTCTTCGAATCTGTAAAATAAATATGTAACATTCATATATAGTTATATATATGAATGTTATATGTTTAAGATTATAATCTTAAACATATAACATTCATATATATAACTATATATGAATGTTACATATTTATTTTACAGATTCGAAGAAGAATTCAAGTCTATAATTTGCGATGACTGTATATAAATATGTATGTATGATAAATATCCCGAAAGAATTTCCTTCGATGATAAAATTTCGGATTTTTAGGTTTTACCAAAATCTGCGATAGAAAGAATTCGAATCGTGAAAAAGCGAATCATAGTTCGAAGAGGGGACTCGACCTGTGTCCCTCTAATTGATGATCCATAATAAATGCACTACAGGTCTCCGATGGCAAATATCCAAGGTATTAGCGAAGGCTCCCTCGGGAACCCTTCGCCGCGGAGGGTGTTGTGCGTTAAATGGCTTGGAAAATATGGACGACCTAAGGAATAAATTCGAGTGGCTGAGATGGTATTTGGAGGGCAGGAAATGTTAAGGCGGGAAATTAATGGCAGCTGAAGAAATAATAAAACGTGCGTCGGGAAACCGAGAGGAGCCCATGACCCTTGAAACGGATGTGCGGAAGCACTTAGAGATGCGCTCTATTTATTCGGCTGGCCTTCACTTCCAAATGTCTTCGCTTCTTGGGGATTATTTACGCTTTCTCGTCCCCGGGTTCAGTTGGAAAATCGCCGTCTAGGACTGCCCGCAATCGGAATTAAACCTACTGCTGAAAGCCTAGATAACTCACCATCAAAAGTTACGTTCTCAGCACTTTTTCCCTTCGTACAACTACTGTTTGGTAGGGAGGGATCCTCTGTCTTTCCACATCTCTTCCTCCCCATCTACTGCCTTCATTCCTCCAGTCCATCTCTTTTCTTGATGCCCTTTTTCCCATTGCTTTCCCTTACAATGTCCCTTTATGGTCACTTCTTCCTTAGTTTCTTTTACGTCCCCATACAGAAAATGCCCTCTCTCTCCTGTAGCTATTCTGATAGTTTCCACCCTTATTTATTATTAATTGCTGATCCCGGAAAATATTTGCGCGCATGGTATATTTATTTCGGAAAAGCACGCAAGTGATTATTTTATATTTAAAAAAAATGTATCTTCATAAAATTACATTCCAATCTGGTAAATTCGATTTATTTACGCACGTGGTACGCAGGTGGTATTCTCTGAAATATTGATTCGAAGAATTTCATTTCATAAATTCTTCACAACTTTTGCTTAAACTTAATTCGTAAGAATGTTTCAATTCAATGAGAATAACTTTGTCTCATTTTTACCGGTGTTTCGCTTAAACATATTACTTTCACATAATTAAAATATTAAATAACAGAGAATTTATTTATGAATATTTACGTTGCTATAAATGACATTTGGTTGCCACATAAGGTTAAAGAAATAGTAAAAAATGAATTTTATTTCCTCACTCCTCCTTTCTAATACCTGTTTATTGATTCAAGATAACAGTGACGGTTGCCGTAGTAAATGCAGAAAAGGCAAGAAATTTCTGTTAAATTTCGAAATAAAACGCCTTTTATTTCGAAATTTATCAGAATATCGATATTCAAACGTGAAAACTTAATAAAATCAGGATTTATTGCTGATTTAGCCTACGAATGGAGAGAGTTTGAAAGAAATCTGTTCAAAATTAGGTATTTCGATAAATAAATTATGTAAGACTTGCATTTTCGAAAATAAAAAAATCACTAATGGAAACACATTATCTGCTCCGGGGTTCGACTCTTTCCGGGGATGAAAATTTGTTTGCTCAGGTTTTCTAGCATGAAGAAAACCAACGCAGCGCACCGCGTATCTCTAAATCAAACCGTTTCTGAGATAGAGAGGAGGACGGACGGACACTTCGCAAATTGTAAATAAAATATGGTATGTCTATTATTTTACTCATATGGCGAGGTTAGTCCAAAATGGCCTCTCATCCACCAAACTTCGGGAGATATATTGCATGGTAATAATATTACACTAATTATCAAATATATTTTGCTAAAATTATCTTAAATCTATAAAAATAAATCTGTCTCTCTAAACAATCGGGCAAACATGCAATACAAGATACAAGAAAACAAGTTACAAGATACAAGAAGTGGATACAAGAAAATTGATACAAACGGACATTCAAATTAATTGGCAGTCGAGTTAATAAATAAAAATTAATGCATACAACTATATATAGACACATGAAATCTTCAACTGAAGGTTCACGGAGAAAAACCTACGATACGGGAAATCACCCGCACAAGAAGGGGAGCGAAAACAAACCGCGAAAATACAGATGTAATAAACACACAGTAGCTAGCGGGGGATGCAGATGATATTCAATGTTTTTGTATCATCACGCATCATTTCCTCTCTTACAGTACCTTTTTATGTCTCTCTTTCCTTGGTTGCGTTAAAACTTGTCGATATCTCATTCATCTTTAAATTCCTTCTTTCAAATTGTCCAAATGCAGGCCTCATTTGTGTATCTATTTACTGGTGCCTCTTTGATTCAGATTTTGTCTTCAGTGACGCAAATAGACTCAAATGCTCTTCCATTTTCTCCACTCATTTAATCTCTATGAGTGATGTCACTTCCTAAATATGTGAAAGTAATCGAATTTGCCGCTCTCCTCCGTGGTCCCTAAAGATGCCGATAAATTTCTGAGAACGTTGTTAGATGATCCATGGAAAGTATCCAAAGAGTAGCAAAGAAAAAATTAGGACAGAAGTTAATAATAGTATTTAATATAATAGTAGTNGGAATCGAACCCGGAACCGCTTTCACCGAAGTCGACCCATATAGCTATCCGGAGGACCAATTGATGGAGTAATTAGTAGAAGAATTACTATCAACTTGCTCAATTATTAAATATAATATCAGTTCAATTACTTAAATATGAAACATTTTAAGATTGCTAGTATTACGTTACGAGTGCATAGAGAAGAGTCTAATGAACACTAATTAAACATACTTGATTGTGAGAGGCGTTGTTAAAACAGTAAAAAGTAACTTAAACAATTCAAAAGTCAACTAAATTGCAAACTTAGCAACTAATATCGGTACCACCATAAAAAATTCCGGTGAAAGGTATGGATTTCCTATTTTCTCTGCACTGTATAAGTAAATGCAGAATCCTCTAATAAAAAAATCACGTCAGTCTCGACTTGGTATTATTATTTCAAAGTGAACATTCCTGTCTAAACCGATTAGGCGGTTTCTGCGAGTGAAACCGGAGCTGAACCGGAATTCGGCTTTTTAATCGAACCGGAAAGATAAACCGAACGGAAATAATTTTAGTTCGCTCCCCGGCTGTTAACAAGCGACATGCTGAACTTTCAAACAGAATATCTGCTACTTACTGTAATATTTATAATACCTTTGGTGGGCTCAACTTTATGGAAATCCTCTTTTAAACAAATATGAGTATTTTAGGAGATTTCCGCGGGGTGTATAAGTACCGTTACGCTGCCGCGGAGCCATTTTTCAACGGAACGAATCTCTTAAATAAATCCCGTAAAAAAAAAGTGTTTCTTTCCCACTCATTTCGCTATGATTCCTCCAACTTTTCCTAATGCCGCATCCATGGTTACGTACCCAGAAATGGAGAGCTATCAAATGATTCGGCGAGTCTCCGTCCCGCATCTTTTAATTTCTCGGAATATTCTTCGGACGTCGCCCTAAATGAATTTTGAGAATGGAATTTTCCGTCGCAATCCCTCGCGAGCGAAGTTTATTCCTGGACGCAGTTTTGAGAATGAACCTCTTCCGTCGATTCACTACTTCCTCGTCCGCCTTTATTGGTCTTATTTTTTTCCTTCGAAGGGAAGGGTGTCTACCAAAAAAAGACGTGCCCCTGGCGTCATTAATTTCGCATCCCTCGGCACAAGTATCCGCTTTTCATCAAACCCTTTTGGATAAATATTGAAAAGGCGAGGGTCTTTTTTTATTTCGAAATCGCCACGCTTTCCCGCGAGAGGCTTTCGATGAATAAAAGAATTCCGAGGAGAAGACGAGACCTTGGAGGAGTTTTGTTCCGTTTCCTAACGACCTCAGCGGTCTTTTCGAGGAGCATCACTCCTTCGACAAGCATCTCCTCTCCTAAATACATCTACATTCACATACACCCTCGTTTCCCTCAACAGGATCGGGGACAGTTGCATAATTGAGAGCAATTCTGCCGTAGATCATCGTAAAGTTATCGATCAATGTTGTGAATTACGCCAAAATTCATATACTGTCCGCGGGTTATTTATTCGTAACTGTGTGATATTTTGGAGTGTTATCGGCTTAGCTGTTGTTATATCACAAACCTCATTATGACTGTCTTTAATCAATTCATGATCCATGTCGGTGATCTCATGTCTGTGACATTTCCATCAATTTGGTACTGTATATTTCCCTTTTATTGTTAATGTTTTATTTTCAGGTTAAAGAAAATTATTTCCCTTGAATTTTTAATCTATAACGAAAAGGAACACGGCTGTGGTAAGACATTAGAGTTAAAGAGAAGCTCCAAATAGCCGTTGTTTGCGAGCAAACTAACCGTTGAAGGATTCCCACCAGCGGGGGTTAGAGTTCTCAGTGGTCGCGCTGTGCAAGTATTGTTCTCAATACGTATTTCGACAACTATGTTGTCATCTTCGGGAGAGAAGAGTAACTGATTTTAATTTAATTTAAAATTTAGCTATTCCTATCTGTAGGTTTCGCAGGTTTATCACACTACCCTTCTTGCGGGTGTTTTCCTGTTGCGGACATTTTTCCTAAGTATGTCACAAAATTTTTATAATCCACTTTGTAGTTTCTTCCTTTTCTCTTTTTCATTGCTATTTTCCTTGATAATTACCCTCTTTTAAACTGACAAAGTGTTGGATATAAGACGAGACTTTGTAGTCTCAATCTCACCCTGAATAAAGACAACAATAGAAAGAATATATTCTACTATATTATGAGTTTTTCCATTATTTCTTCACTCCTGTCCAAAAACACAATTTGGTTACGTTGAAAAAAAACTCCAGGGACTATATCATCTTTAACATTCCACTACCATTACTAATAAGGTAGAGATCATTCGAGTTAATGTGGGGCCTGGTTAACTGGGGCCACCTCGGATAATCGAAAACTCGGATAATGCGGAAGGGTCATGTAGCATATGTATGTACGTTATGAAATGAAAACGCTATTTTCATGCCTTTCGATGTGTACGACGTGTATTTACAATTAAAGAATCGCATCAATGTAAGAACATTTTCAAATTAAACATTTCTCTTTTCCTTCGTAATATACACGACTATCTACAGATACAGTTCTCACTTCTTTTCTCGGATTATCTGCAGATTATTGTGCCGAAGTTTGCTTGTCCATGCTGAACTGTTAATGTGTACTTACAACGGTGTAACGGTACATACGTAAATGAAAAAGGCTAAGCTCGAAGAGAAGTAACTCGGATAATACGGAAACTCTTTGAATAGCATAGTTTTCCCAAAGAAGCACATATCCTAGATATTGCGTCAGGATCTTCTCACAGTACTGCGGCCATGTCACCTCTTATTTCCAAGGAGATGCGGAGGTTTTCGTACTTACAGCTGGAATTGGTTGCAACGCTTACTTCTTGCTGACTGCAAGACTTAAACGGAAAGAAAAGGAAAATTGGAACACGGCTGTTAATGAATTAGAGGTTTAAAACATTCCGTAAGCTGTATGTCTGCATGCGGAACTAGCGTTACAATTTTTTCAATCTTGGAGCCCTTGAGAATGGAGACATTGTTTCCGAAGTGCGCATAGGGTGATTCCCAGAAATCGATAATCCGCAATTTCCCGTTAGCGAGAGTTCTGCCTGCCGACATACTGCTTACGGAGTGTTTCTAAACCTCTAGTGGCATTCATTTCTTGAGTTCCAAACAGAAGTTAATCTTCATTCTTCACCTTACAATTCTGTGGTCTCTCTAGCTTTTTAAGTAGTGTACTGATACTATAGATTTTTACTCTGTCGTAACCTCTTCACGTCCGCTTCCCACATAAGTATTTCTTGAAGTACATGCTTGTGATATACATTCGGGTATACACAGCGAACTCTACCGGGCGATGACCTCGTTTATATATTTGGCCAACAGCGTATTACCTTGTAAGGGTCATCCTCTTCTTGCTGACCACTATCGTTCAAATCACCCGTTAGGTCGGCGCCAATTGTCTGACGGAAGGTTTCCATTTTCTCTTATTGTTTTCATTACATACATATGTTATCGTATATATGAATGTATGTGGAGCGATACGTTCAAACATCTCATAATACACAGCGATAAGCTATTTTACTTGTATTCTGTATCAGCTATTAATGATACAAAATTAGTTCACCGCTATCGTATTTATTAATACCAGATTTTCACTTTCAACCGCCTTGTGATTCTCTCACCCCATACTCAGCAGCTAATTGTACTCCTATCGACTGCAGATGTTCTATAGACTTTGCAAAAATGTTTGTGAATATTCCCTACCGTTCCTTTCTCTACGCACAGAAATTCGATCACAGCACGTCGTCTGTTACGTGTATCAAGGTTAGACTCCACTTTGAAAGCTTCCTACAGCTATGCTATCAGCAGGAGAAAAATTTAACTGTGTACATACATGTGGAGTTAACTGTGTACATAGATGTGGAGTTACGTCGAAAAATTCGAGCCTATTTCGAACTACTAGCATTGGTTTGGCGAAAGTGGGACATTATGTTTTTACCAACCCTCGCAGAAGCTTCAACAGTCGACCCTGAAACCCTTGATAAGAACTGATCTTCAATTGTCTTTGTTTTAAGGACAGGAATCCTGCAACAAGACCTGAATGTAACCCGGCTGAATCGAGAATTTTAGAAGACAATATTTTCATGCGTCAATTTGCTCGCTGTTTGGTCGCAGATATTTGTGAATCCTTCCGAATGAAGTCCGTTCAACAGAAGGAACATCTAGAATCAAAACATTTTTCTCTGTAGTTTGCGAACCGTCGTTACAATCAATGACTTCGGTTTTTTCACGCATTTTCATTTGGTCGAATATTTTCCCTGTGCGATATGAATTGTCGGTTGCGTGAATCAATATGACTAAAATAAGATTGCGTTGGTGGGAAAATGAATGTCAGCAGTTTATTGAAAAAATACTCATTTATGAGGAATCGTGTATTTGTGAAAATCCCAACTCAAATTCCATTGCTTTTTCTTTCCACTTTGGTTGGGGTGACAGAGTCTCCTCTCCTAATTTAATCGAATTTAACTTGTTTATCTCGAAGGAATTGTATTAAGAAAATAAGAAAGGAAAAGAATCATTACCGTGAGCATCATATTTGCATATTTGTCATTCCAAGTACGATTTCAATCCACTGAAAACAAACTAAAGCGGAAAATAAAATTTGAGTGATACGAGTTTTTTATTTAGAATTAATATGTTCACTTGTTTCTTAATTTTTTGGAATACTTAAACAATAATATTCAAAAGCAAGAATCATAATAATAGGAAAATAGAACTACGGTGAGCATCATTACTAATTTGAATGTGTTTAACACCGAGGGTAGGCTAAGTTAACGATAATGAACGGGCTTTTAGCGGTTTTGGTCGAAAAGATCACCTGCATGATCAGCCTAGGAAGTCTAATATGCTGTGTTTTGGACTTCTAGAAAGGGTAGTTGTAAACAGTATGACAAGGATGATAGGATGACCGTGCATATCTTTCTCTCCGGGGTAGTCCCGTTTTTAAAACATCCATTCCGTCTTCGTTCTCAGAAAACGACTAAAATTTCGTTTTAAATCCTTCATGGATAGTTTCGATTTCTGATATTGTCCCCAGACTGCTGGATTATGTTGATATTTGGAAACAGAAATTGAAATAGTTTACCCTTGCAGTAAAATTTCAAGGTAAGTATTATTCGAAGTTTTACATAGAAGTTTTCATTCCTTTTTTGTTGATACATTTAATTGTAGGTTTTGCTGAATTACTCGCCTTGATCGACTTACTATTTATAAATGGTCAACATTCTTCAAATAATATCTATATATCTCTATAATATCACTAACATCACAAATGTATCTGACTGTGAATCCAATGTTCATGGTTTAATGCTTTAATTTTATGTTTTTATGAACTAACTTTAATTTAGTGCTATGGGGTACTTTTTATGTTCATCTTTCATTGATAAAAATAACTACGTTCTGATATTCATTGTATACATTAGTAACATTTGTAATTTCGTCTATCCTTTACGTATTCTCATATGCAATCTATCTTTCTTTCCCTATTTCCTACAACTTCAGAAAGATTTTTTTCACGCCTTCTACCAAGTGTTTATTCGTTTTCATGGTAGTGAACAAACGATTAAGACAGAGGAATATACAAATAATACATGATAAGAAACGTTTTATAAACCGCAAGAAATTATACGACCATGGCTTCATAGCAAAGCTACATCCTCAGGTCTAGTTTACGTTTATTATCAGGGAGCTTTTTTGTGTTAATAACTGCCACAAAGTAACACCTTCTTCTGTATCGTTTAGAGGAATGTTATATTATTCTGTATTTTAAAGCAATTTAAGTCGTTTTTGATGAAATTTTATTTACAAATGAGTGTGAACACGTAATCTTTTTTTGCACAATAATTCTTTGAAAGCGGTCCCGGGTTCGATTCTCGGTGGTGGAATACCTGTGAAATAATTTCAGCTGTCGAAACACTTTTTACAATACTACTATTATATGTTCGTTTATGGTTTATTTGAAGATACCGTATATACATTAACACTTGCGTGTATAGAGTCACGCGTTAACTCCGTGCAGCAAAAAAGAAGGTTCCCGCAAGAATAGCGGTTTCGCCAGAAAGTGCATCTTTTGATGCCTTTTTATAAAGCGAGTCCGCACTTCCGTATTCCTTTTGTTGAGAGGGCATCTCTCGCAATGACAGCCGTGCTTTTCCTCCAGACGTTGTTTACCACTTGGCAACGGAGGATAGAGGTGGAGTGGGATGTCGGTCATCGGCAGCACAAAAGAGGACACGGACAGCCAATCGCGTGCGTGGGATTCTAATTTCCCAAGAATCGTAATCGCGGTCTCAGCGGTGGGCTTTTTATTCGGCGAAGCAGCGATTTCGGGGATTGATTAGGCCTTGTATCCCTCTTTGCCGTGCTTAGGGGGGCGCATAAAAAGAGAGCCTTACGGGGCCCTTTCATCTTCTCCCCCACGGCACCCCCTCACATGCATTTCTTCACTTGCGACAGAATTACACTCTGACGACTTTATTTATTACTAAATTAATTAGATCCTGCCGCAGTTTCCGCAGAGATTTACGTCGGCCTCTACGTACACCCTGACGGCCGCAATTCGACTCGTGGGTGGGGGTGTATGAAACATCCAATCCCTTTTTTCCGCTGTATTTTGGCCACTGCTACTGCTGGGGAATCATCAGCCTAATGACGGGGGCGGCGTCCTCAGGACTGCTATTATTTAGCCTCGAGAGGCAGCATAATTGAGAGCTTCATGATTCTGGTTCGTATTCGAAACACTCGTGGTCAGGCCATCGAACCGGAAACCGAACAGAAAACCGAAGTCGTGAAAACCGTCATTTCCGAACCGAACC
Organism: Ladona fulva; assembly: GCA_000376725.2. NCBI lineage: Eukaryota > Metazoa > Arthropoda > Insecta > Odonata > Libellulidae > Ladona > Ladona fulva. Next base: position 509,709 of record KZ308479.1, on the reverse strand, counting down.
GAGAAATGAGTTATCTCAGACCTAAACCAAAACCGGAAACCGTTACTTTGGATACCGTCACTATTTCTGGACAGATTTCTGGGCCCAGTTAATTATTTCGGACCTGGCCCCAAACCACAAACCGTTATATCTTGTTACAGTCATTATTTCTGAACTGAGAAGTTCATAATTGCATCACAGATGGATTAATAGTCCTATGGTAACTTAATACTACTTTAAAATTATTCCAATGATACGCTATGCAATCACACAGTAAAACATACACTGCTAGTTGCAATAATACAACGTATACAATACGCATACGATATAGCACAATACACTTTTCGAATACAGGCAGTTTCAAGTTACAAAAATGCATAAAAATACCTTCTAGCTATAACAATACAATATTTCAATGCAGCTGTCTCCTAGCTTAAAACACCCTAATAAGCTACAAATGTTTTCCCTAAAAATAGTCCATTTTCACTTTAAAGGTCGATAAAAGTTTATGCATAACAAAATTTGTTCGTGAATTTACATCCCTTATTATCATACAAGTTTATTCAGAGTTCCTGGAAGGCCTTCTTGGTTAGAGAGCGGTCCCGGGAACAAGTCCCCACCGTACCTCATCCTACCAGGCAATCCTCTCTGTTCCCACCATAATTTAGTATTTTCCTTCCGTATAACTCTAGTAAAACGTTGTAGTTGTGAAACAGTGACTGGACGGAATAAATAACACTTTCCAGTTTCGAAAACTTATGTTTCTCGGATTGCATCGGTTCTCGGTTAGCATCGATTCTCGGTTTACATCGGTTCTCAGTTCGTATCCGTTCTCGGTTCGCATCGATTCTCGTTTAGCATCGATTTTCTGTTAGCATCGATTCTCGGTTCGCATCTGTTCTCGGTTCACATCGATTCTCGGTTCGCATCGATTCTCGGCTAACATCGGTTCTGTTTTCAATCCTGTTCTCGGTTCGGTTCAATCGAAAAGTCGAGAAAGATGTTTCCTTATTTTATGCGGTTTATGACCTTTCGACTTGTTCGAGTAGATACATAGTATCAAAAAACTCAGCGAAGTATTCCGAAGCCAAAATCGCAACAGTGGGCGTAATTTACGTCGGTTCATTTGCGCGCCATCTGTTGGCACTTTCGCCACTCCATTTGATTACTTGGCGGAGTTTGCAGAGGAAGTCGCCCTTTGAAAGCAAAGGCTCGCCGCCCAAGGACGAGCCGCAGCATTGTCTCTCACGCCTCGGAGGATACATTAAGTCGGCTTCACCTTGTCACCGCTCCGCCGGCATAAGGGTTCAGATCCATCCGAAGATAAGGCGAAACCGTAAAAAGGACGGGAGAAGGTGCCCTACGAGATGTGTTCCTTGTTTACGCTCCGAATTTGTTGCCCCGATGTTCTTACTCCTTTTCGACAACGATTCCTTGTTGTAATTTTGTAAAGTGCGGCAATTTGTTCTTTTATTTGTTTATTTTTTGAGAATCCTCCCATTCTGTTATATCAGGATGGGAGAACGTTTTTACTTCGGAAGGCATATGCAAATACCATTCTGCAAGGTGTTATGGTGTATCCCATTTGGTAAAAAACTATAAGTCAATTATGTGAAAAAATACTCTAGTATTTGAGTGCGGTATCGCTCTCTCCTTCAAATGGTTCAACATCGAAATTTTACGTAAGGAAACGAATTTGATTTTTTAAGTTAATCAAATTAAAATACTATCCATTCCAACCGAAATATATTTATTTATGTCTATAAAAGTCGTAATTCCTAAGGCTGATGGTTGATGTATTCTCCTTCTTTTAGATTTAATAATAGTATTGTTAAATTGCCTAGACATCCAGTGTCATATCGCACGTAGACCACTACCGGGAATCGAACCAGGGACCGCTTTCATTGAAGTCAAACGCGTTGCCCACTTGGCAATCCGGGAGCCTTTCTTTTAATTGTTGTTGTTGTTTTTGCAGAAATTACCAAAGGAATGATCCGAACGTCCGTTAATTTCAAAGTACGTTTAATCTGCCATACATACTCTTCGTGTTTATTCTTTTTTTCCATTTCAGTCCTTCGGATGTTACGGGACAAAGGCACTGCTGTGTCGATGATTATTGTATATTTATCGGCGTTATCAATAAAAAGTTAACTGGTCTAATAATAATTAACTAGTATATTAATTAGTTATAATTAATTAGAATTATACAACTGTGCAAAGAACTGCCGAAATCACTCGTTCCTAAGGAATGCACAAAGAGACATGGCATTATATGCGAAATATTCAATCATGAACTGTCACTAATACATAATTTCACCGATACTCACGCTCCATATTATTATACACACCAGAAAACATCTTAGAAAATATAATAGTGAAGTTATACCGGAACAGGAACATCATCACGGATAAAAATATACCGCGAAACCTACAAGATATCTCACTCATGCACAAACCAAGTAAAACTACCTTCCTTATAGAAATATCAGTACCAAATTCCACAAACTTGCAGAAGATGTTTGCAGAGAAATACCATGCAATAAATAGGAAATAATGCAAAAGTGGCACCGAGAATCGTTAAAAAAAGTTCATATTATTCTATCATCAATATATAATAACGATAATATCAATGGTGAGGATATATCACCGATTTATTACAATTATTATTAAGTAGTATTTGTTCACGCAAAAGAAGCAGCAGTGTTTTTCCGTTTGCTAAACCAAGCGTCTGGGGTAAGAGTGGATAAAGCAAGCGTCTTTTAAATCAGTGTTAAGAGGAGAGGAGGCTTAATATCAGTCGCTGTCGCATTTCAATGAGTCCCCCTCTCGGAATACGCGTCTGTGATATGCGGAAATCGTCGATAAGATCTCGGGCAGAGTGGCGGAAAAAAGAAGGGGGAGATAGGAGAGTAGGGTTTGTTGAAAAGGGTATGGCAAAGGGGCGACGGGTGAGTAGTGGAGCGTGGGGATTCGGTCGGCCTGAGGAGGGAGTTCATCTTCGGGGGCGAGATTGTGGTGAAATGGAAAATGCAGGGGGAGCAGGCACCGAGGGGAGACAACAAAAACTGTAATCCTAATAACTGAAGTCCAACCCACTTTTCCTGCGCTTTTTCAACGTTCCGAATGCTCTCGCGTAAATGCGCTAATGTCCATTTGTCGATGCATGGATTATTTTCCGTCTTTGGTGCACGATAATGTGAAATGTATTATGCTTATATATATATATATATAACTCCAGTGTATTCATATGGGATAATACAAGAACTCGATTTCAACAAACGCCTTTGTCGCCATGGGGATGGGTTCTTCATTACTGCAAAAGTTCACAAATTTTCCGCACATTTTATCAAAATTTTTGCAATTTCGAGTCTATATCAATATTTCACGACTAAAAGAAGAATCCATAATTATTTTACTTTCGTTTGACATTTATCTCGATTTTATAGGACTATTATTTCTAATTTAATTTTGCAAAATAAACAAACTCTGCAAGGCTTTAAAGCGTACTTTACGTGCTTCTTCTTATGGAAACGTATTATGGGCTCCTGGGTTCGAACCCGAGCCTTTAAAGAGATGAAAATAGTTTTCGTGGGGCCTTTAACCTTGTAGAAACAAAATACCGTTTGTTTCATATCTCTGCATCAAGCCGTTTCTGAGATATAGAGGGGGACGGACAGACATTTTGCGCTCTATATACATAATGCATTTACTCTAAAGTTTGCCCTGTCCCTGGCAGTGATAACATGAAAAACAGGTGTGTTACACTGGTTAATGGTAGACATCCTGGTCGCCACTACTACAAAAAGTGATATTCATTGGGTCATTGTGCAGCATCACCCCAGAGTGAATGACAACCTGGTGGAAGACTGCTCGGGGCAGAAAGAACTCTGCGACATGCTTTGCCGGTTGAATAATAGTTATTCTATTATGTTTATCATATTATTTATTATGTTTAAAGAGTTACGATTATAACATGTGATTAACATATTTACGTAATCGCAGTAGTAATATCTCACAATATGTAACTTTTGTATTTCATTAAGTTCTTCTTCTATTTTTATGAAAATTTATATCAAGTTGTTATGTTTATGAAATATTATGTCTGTAACATTTTGTTTGCTTTTCAGACGTGATTTAACCTGCCCTTTCCTCAGAAATTAGTTAACTATCATTTGGCTTCGCAGGTTTATCACACTCCCCTTTTCGTGGGTGTTTCCCTGCTGTGATATAATTTTTTCTAAGTGCTAACTTAGGTTTTTAAAAACCCGAAAAGTAGTTTTCTTCTTTTACATTTTTTCAAGTTTTTCAATTTCATATGACGAAGGGTTAGACGCAAAAAGAGGCTCGATGGTCACAATCTCGCCGGGATAAAGTCGCATTATTATTATAATTATTATTAAGAATAAAAACAACTTTCCGATTCAAATTGGTGAACAACCTAAACAAAATATAGATCGAAATTGTAAAAAAAACACTTTATTGAACATACTACTCAACCTCATTACACTATAGAACTGGTTTTAACATACTGGAGGAGTACAATAGAACAGAACCACCTTCTGCACTATAGCCCAGTATTGGCTTTGCCCTTCTCTACAGTATTTCTCCAGGATTGTCAGTTTCTATTTTTTCTGCTACCAGCCTTGCACACCCACTGCTATTATGTCTCCCATGACGTCATCCTTCCATCTTTTCTTTGCTCATCCTCTTTTCCATTTGCCATTCACATTATTTTTGGAGGTCTGCTTTGCTATTCTGTTATCCCTCGTTCCACCAATGTGCTTTAACCAGCTGATACTTGCTGCTTTTATAAACCGCACTATATTCTGTTTGTTTATTAACTTTTTTATTTCATCATTGCATAAAATTCTCCATTTACCGTTTTCTAAGACTGGTCATTATATTTTTCAAACAATCCTTCTCTCAAATAAACTAATCTAATCAATATTCTTTTTTCCTTAAATAATTAGAACAGTACAATATAATATATAAAGGATAATGCTCCGTGAAATTGTTAAAAGTAACACCATCCTGCGGCTTTTGCCAATTTTCAACTTTACGAATTTTTCTCTGAGATGTTTTGGCATTGAAACTATTTCCCCATATGGTATAAGAGCCTAAATCAATGGATAGATACGACAAGAGAAAAATTAAAGCCGACATCAATGTAAATTGGTAAATTTATGGGGCGATGTGGAAGAAAATGTTAAGATATCTTTTCTATGATAGTTGATTCCAATACCTTGATTCCAGTGCTCTGAAGCGTTTCAACTCGGATATACGTTCGGAAAAATGAATACATTTCCTATCATTCGACTTGCTAAGCCAGAATGAAAACATCGATATTAAAATTTGGGGCTCAAGGGGTAATGTTTATCTCAACTGCAATACTCAGAGCACTTACCAGAAAACTAGCCAAGTACACAGAGTTAGCAATAGAAATAAAAAAAAACAAAGTAAGTTAAAGAATGAAAGCATCCCATAGTAATATCCACAACAGAGGTAGTACCACAAACAATGGCAACCAACTTGGAAAAATTAAACGTGCGATTCAAAATATTTTTAACCCAAAAGTCTGTGATTCTGGATTCCCTGCGCTTTGATTACCTTTTTAAAGAAGATAATTGATCATTACATCGCATGTAACTTGACAGTAGTCCGTTCTCATCTCATAATGCCGTCACTTCGTGGCGAGAACGAAAAAAACTTAAATAATAATAATACGACTTTATTCGAGCTAGATCGACATTACCAAATCTCTTTTAACATATATCCCTTCGTCGTATGAAATTTAAAAGAAATAGTGTGAAAAAAAGTACACAGAAGAAAAATACATGTGGGGTTACAAACCTAAGTTTGTATTTAGAAAAATATAAACCATATTTGTATTTTTTTTAATCCAATACGTCTACTATTAAACCTTCCTGATTAATTTTATCAATGAAGATTATATCCGGTCTATTTTTTAAATGGTGATGTCTGTCATGATTTCTCTATCCCAATATAATTTGTATTTTCATTTTCTAGTATGCTAATCGGCTTGCATTTTTAGTATTGCTTATTGTCATGTATCTTTCTTTCGTTCTTTAGTGATTGCAAGCATTTCATTGATTATTTTTTATTGTTACTATTTATTATTATTTTGGTTTTTGTGCTTAAAGCATCGTACATTATATCAAAGCTAATTATGTTGTTACTATGTTAACACTGTGGCTTTATATGCTCTCACCCGTACACTAATGACCTTTTCGTCCGCAATTCATCGCATAGACTTACAGCGATTGCTTTCGAGTTCGATACACAAATTCATTATGAATCCATCGGTATGTCATAGAGAAGAGGGTGTCGACGGAAGTGGGAGAGTTCTTCTTTTCGTGCGCCTCATTTCCATTCACGCAGAAACCGTCGCTATCTCAGAATCGCGCACTATTTCAGGTCTTCAAAGGAAACGAAAGGGTCACGGAGCTTATCTTCCGACGGACGGACGCGAAATATCCATAAATCATTTTCCCACTTTCTATTTTCACCCGCCTTCACCTTTCCTTCTAGATATGGGTTTCTAAACATCCTTCCGAGCGCCTTTCCATTTCAATGGCATAGTTTCCTCGAGTTCAGGCAGTAGTAGTGTTGTTAAAAGATCTTCGAAAACTAAGGTTATTTTGCACGCATGGGCTCCCACCGAAAATCGAACCCGGTCCACTTCCACGAAAAGAGAACGGGCAGCCCACTCGGCTATCCAGGAGCCAATAGAGTTCTGGCATTCTGTAATATTTAGCGAGTTCCCCAAGTTGAAATTTGAGTCTATGATTGGTAATCCTCTTCAGCTCTTTTTCGGTGGAATAGTAGTTATTTCAGCCCTAGGAGATATTAATTTGTTGTTTTGTTTCTCTTCTTGACTTTTCCTGCCATCCTTTTCATTTCCTCACGATTCCTAACTCCACAAATCTTTTAGCGCTAATTTTAGCCGTTTGGTGCTATCTATCGTGTTACGAATGTGTGTCTGATTCCTTTTCTTTTTATAATAACAATTATATTAACAATAATATTTTACGTAAATTTACTGCAAATTTACGTAAAAGCCTCGAAACAAATGGAATAGAAGATCAAGAAGTTCAATTACAAAAAACCATAATAATTTTCATGTACTTGCTCCATAGTGAGATTTTTCCTAAATATTCCTAGATTTATGAGCCTAATCCATTTGGTGCTTTGCATCCAGGACTGGTGAATGTTTCCCAGCCTCCGTCCTGAGAAGTGCCAAATAATAATAATAAAACCTTTTTATTAGAAGGAGATTAAGACAAAGTACGAAGAGATTCCATCCGACCCATCGTCATATTCCGTACAGTTATTAATTTAAAAATACCATAGCAAAGATCATTGAGGATGACAATGAGTATAAAAAAATCTAAGAGATTCTAAGGGAAAAAATTATCCACTGCAGGAAAACACTCTCTTGGAAGAGGGAGGTGAAAAACATATCGATAGTAATAGGTAGTAATAGTAAAAGACGCGAAAGAACATTACAGAAACAGAATACACATGGTATATCCACTTTTTATACATACAGTAAATGCACGGTCGATAAATACACAGATTGGTAACTAAAAAAGTATACATAATTATATTTTAACGATTAAATAATCAATTTTTCTTAATTATATATCCTTACGTACTTACGTATAAATGAACAAAATATGAAGCGTATTTATATAGAGTTACATAAAAGTAGAAGTACGCAGTCAAACGTTAGATAATACGTAGACAGATTCATGTATTTATAAGAAATATAAGAAAGAGAATGATAAATATAGAAGTCATCGAATTAAAAATAAGTAACATTTAAAGGAACAGATAAACTTCTCCATCTCTGAACATTTGTGAGAATATATAGCCATAGAAAATATATAGTCGTGAATAAGTAAAATTTTGGTTAGTTACGTACTTAAACGTCTTTTTTTCAACGCCCTCTAGTGACTTCTTTCTTCATTTAAAACATCTTCATTGCTTCAATTCTTCTCTTCTATACTGCTTTTACAGACCAAGTTTAACAGCCATACTCATTTTAATTATTGGTTACGAATGGTTTTCTAATATCGCGCCTTGTATTATTTGCTTTAAGGAACGAGTATAGAAACCTGCCAATTTTGAAAATTTAAGACAGTTTTCCTATGAACTCATCTCCAATTAACATCTATAAACCCTTTGTCGTGATAAATGTAGTAGATGAGTAGTCGTCGTTGAAAAACTCCATAGTCTGACTATAATTCAAGATCCTCGTTACATCCAATGCAAATTATTGGTACTATAAAGACAAAGGGCAAGGGTACAATCAACCTTTTTTTCTCACCCTTTGGAACCGCAAGTGTTTGCTATTTACAATCGTTTTTGTTAGAGTTTTCTCTTAGATTTTACTACTCTACAAGTTTTGTCTTTAAATATCGAGGATAAAGTCCTTTTCATTCACATAACTATGACCTTTACTGCTGTCTAGCAGCTTATGTAATCATATAGGACATCCTGAGCATATATTGACTCATGAGGTAGAACAACATTGTTCATCCATTGAAAAAATACAGAAACATCCATCACCGCAGTCGAAAAAGCTAAACGAATATTAATTTTAGAAAAAAAAGAAATAGAAATTTTGGAAAACTTTTAGAAATTTAAAACATACATTACGCCAAAAAAAAGAAAATACATTCATCACAATAGATGAGGTTAACAGAAGAGAAATTTAAGTTTTCGGCTTGCTATTTAGAGTATTTAAAACAGTTGAATCCTGCTACACATTCATAAAATACAGTTTTAGGAAAGTAGACAAACTGACGATAAATATATGTAGTTCTAATTATTCTTTGCTTGAGATTTTAGCTAGAAGAAATTACTTTATTTAAATTGAAATGAAATATATTTTCGTTAATAACGGATACAAAATATTATATTAAAATAATTAAATATTAATAATTGTACGATAATAACAATTTGTTTTTCATGCAGTTTGTCTATTGTCTATATTATGTATTTGTCTATTTACGCATTTATTACATAATATTCCATCAGGCTGTTGCCTAACGACGGGGCATATCTTAGAAATCATTTTTTATCAGGAGAAATAAAAATAATACCTATTAATGTCCTGTGGCAGAAAAGACAAAATCAAAAATTATACAAAAAGTCAAACATACACTTAGTCGAAACAAAAAATAATTTTATAATACAATTTTAGAATTATATCATATATATTTATCACATAAAATTTCAAATTAGAATATAAACTTGCAATGCCCGAAGATGCTTAAAATATATATATTTTAGTTATTGCAAACTCTCTAAGTTTCTTAGACTAATAGGTAGAGATATCTTAGGATTGACATGGCTAGCGATGATGCTTGTGAATTTGTTACAATCGCATTGACTTCGGTACCTCACAAGTACAAACCAGTCGTTAAATTTTCCTCCTCGAAATAAGCCCTCAATATTCCTTCTGCGGCATAAACCACAAGAAATGTAGTTAACTTCCGATCGCATATCTCTTCCGATTAAAACCGAGATGTTATTCGGTAGTACACGTTTCAAGATTTGACGCCCCGTCTCGCCGAGTTTCGACGCCTTCTTTTTTTCCGGTGGCAGAGCAATGCGGAAGGCGATGGGGTGTCGAATGGCTGTGGAATTCCATCTCCTCTTTTGTTACTCGCCAGATTACTCGGCTCTTTTCCTCACTCCGTTTCGATGTCGGGAAATTGGCGAATCTTTTTTCCGATCGAAGGAATGTTTTAGAAGTGAATTCCCCTGCGATCTCGGCCATTATCTCTCCCAAATTAACAACTGATTGCTTCTTCGCCTTCAGCTGAAACAATTTAGTTTGTTTCGCAGCGTGTTAACTGAGTTCTGCGCCCGTCTAATGATGCTTGTTTCCCATCATTTCTTATGATCCAAAATAACTTAGTCAGCTGTCGTCGGACAGGTTTCTCTTTGTTCTGGGTGTAAAATATTAAACTTCTCGAAATGTTCATTATTTGCAGCTTAATTAAATTCCGTGGCATTTAGCTATGTTTATAAAAAAAACTTTTTCTACATCCACGTAAAAACCCCGAACGCCGCCTTTCGGTGTGTGGCAGGGGGTGTAAACACCATGTGATCGAGTTACCTCTTTAGCTTATTATTGTAGCGTATCGTTCGCGGAAATAATGAGTCTTTAAAACGACTTGTCTTCGCATCTATTTCTTCTACTGTTTTACCATATTTTACCACTAATTCTCTACTTCAAACTCATCATCTGTCCTACTCTGTATATTTCATAAGAGTGTACATTTATATTTTTTCAGTAGTGCTGCTGACATTTTAACTTCTCCCTCTTCTTTTCAAATTTCGGTTGCTGCGATTAGTCCTCGCATCTATTTTTCTTATTTTACGCTCGGATCGGCCGAAGTAGCAAAGGGGTCGTAATACCGATCATATCTTCCGCAAAATTACTATCTCTGAATTCATCAAGCAATCGTAGCCTAGCTTCAAACCTCCTATTTTTCAAGGATTCCCAACCTGCGTCCGAGTGCACTTTAAAAATGATATAGTATCTTAAGATGACACCCGTCATTTAAATGTACATTTAACGATTGTGTATCAGGTAGTTGCAAGTTTAATTTGAGTACAGACATATATACAAATATAATTAATGTTAAATTCAAGTAGAATTTGATCCACAAATAGGAAGAGAATTGACAATATTTTCAGTTTTGGAATTCATGATTTTTTTTCGGTTCTGGGTAGAAAAATAGCTTCTTACGATCTTCAGTTCCAGTTCGATAATCTGTTTCAAAGGAAAACTTCAAATGAGAGGCCTACTTCTTAACGGAACCTTATTCTTAACCCTTTATCAACAGAAACAATTTTCGTGGCAGTTTGCAAAGCGTCTCTCATTTTTTATAATTAAGCCTGTTGATTGTAAATGTTCTAAAATTATTGAAAAATGTAACTGTTGTCAATGGTTCGTTAATTACCAAGGTTAAATGTATCCTAAGAAAGTATTTCCATGATGATATTAATCAGAATCTGCGTATAATTCTCTTTTCATCCTTTTGGATATTTATTTACTTTTTATTTGTTAATAAGTTGCGATTTCTCCCTCTGGCCAGTTGGCAACACTGGAAGGGAGTATAACACGGAAGTTTATTTTGTTAATAATTGCCGAAAGACGAGATGGAAGCCCCTCAAACACTATCCACATTACATGTATAAAATTATTCATCATAAGGTAACATATAGTTAACATAAAACAGTAGTTATCGATTAAAATAAATTTAAAAGGTTACACCATATGCAAATTTTGCATAAATATGAACACATTAAAATTATGTAATGATGGTTATGAATTAAGTACCTTATGGCTACTGTTATATGAACTTTTCCATAAATAACAACTTTTTATACCAAACACACGAATATCCATAAAGTCACATATGTAATTATTTTATTTCAGTAATAACTAAGAAATAGAAAATAAAATATTTAAGGACAGTATATACTTACTTAGAATCTGCCGAAGCGATACGTGATTGATATTCATACTAAAAATATATCAGAAATTACAAAAGACTTACAATGATATAAATTATTTTTCATTTTATATTTCCCTATTATTTCTTTCCGATTATTTTCACTGAAGAAATAAACTCGGCAAATAATAATAAATTAACCTACTTGCCAGCTGAGGAAAACGATTCGTTACTATTCTTTTGATGGCTAGATGAGATACTGACTTTCATAGTATGAATTTGTCCCAGTTTCAATCCTCGCATAGATTTCCCTGCAGTAAACTAGATTGATAAATAGTAATCCATCGATATTGTACAGTATTTCGTCAATAATATGCCACAAAAGCATACTGCCCATTTATAATCCGTGAGAAATACTTACTAGTATCGTGTTTCTGACTAAGCCTTCCAACAGATAGTAATATTAGTGAAGTAAAATAAAACTTTGTAAGTTCCACAGCTTGGTTTATTTTCACGACCGGTTTCAGCCTAATCTGGCCATCATCAGGTAATATTAGTTGCTGGTATCAGTTATTTTTTATTCTTTCCTTTTAATGTCTGATAAAGCTGAAGACGGTTGAAATATTGGCAGATACCACGGGAACGGTGTTTTATCATTTTTTTTACCTTTTCTACATCATTCATATACTTAAAGTAATATTCTTCAGTGATACATTATGGGAATCCATATTAACTCAGATGCAATTGCATAGGAAATAATCTTCCTTTCTGGTGGTCATTGCATTGTTTATGCACTGATATATTTAAGGCATACTCGCGGCATAGTTCAATCTCCTCTTCAATTTTTCCCTCTACGAGTTAATAATAGATGATGATATGGGGAGTCGATGCAGGCTCAAGACACTTTGGAGCCCTTTTTTCTGTTTCATTTTGTTTCGCTTAACAGCGGACATTGCCCCCGAGGAGGGTGTCTAGAGGAAACAGTGGCTGTGAGGAAAGCTTTGAAGAAAGCGCATTTCTTGATTCTAGAAGCACATGAAGAGGATGAATATATAATTATCTATCGAATGAAACTTAAGACAAAAATTGTGACTCACGTGATAAAAATATAACAAAAGGGAGAGAATTCAATAGTTTCGGGAAAAATAAAATTTGAAAATGAGGAAAGTTGAAGGTGAAGGGAAAATGTAAAGGTTGATAATTAGGGAAAGCGTGACGACGGACAACTAAAACTCTTTCCTGATTTACGCATATTTGTATCTTTTAATTAAAAGGAAAACCGAAATCATCCATGGGCATAGATTTTAATGAGAGGTTCCGAAATATTTCAGTGATTTTACTTCTATATGTAATGATTTCACATCTCATCCCCCTGGTGTCATTATTTGAAGCATTTTCCGCGTATTTTCTCCTCCATTTCGGGAAACCATTCGTTCGCCAGTAGTATTTGAGTTGTAAATTGAGGTTTTCCCCTGGAGAAGAGATTTCCCCATATTTCATTGATCTATAATGTCTATTGAATCCAGTAAATGACCTTTATTTTTCCCAATATGAGTCCCCTAAAATAAAAATCGCTATTCTTTTATGAATCCAATTTCTTACTTCCTTTTCAATTGGGGGAAGCAGCATAAGTAGATAAATTACTAAAATTTTGATAAAATAAATCAAACTTTGTTAAATTTTTGAGGCTGTCAACGAACCGTCACACTGACAACTAATTCCATTGTCAACTCCGAGCTCACGCATTTTCCTATCAGAATACATTGATAGTTGAGGCCCATATAAAATACATGCTAAGGATAATCGATAGAATATGTGAAGAGGAATGCATTTTATGAGATTGTAGGATTAGTAGTTGCGAATGGTTTACATTGACGAATCGTAGGGACACTCGTACGAGCACTTGGGAGTGTTTTTAGTAATCAGTTGATTTATGTCAATAGAATATCAAAATGATGTAGCTTCAAAATATTCTTCTCGTTGAGTAAATCTACATCTTTGCATCTACCCTAAAAGCTCCTTTCGGTGAATGGCAGGGGGTGCATGACTCAGGACTCTGCTTCGATCACTGCTATTTTTTAGGAAGTATGTAGGGTACATAATAACGACATTTCACGTGACATTTGCTACATTGGCAACCTTTTTTATTTTCGAGGAGTCGAATGAGTCGCAATTAGTTACATCAACTTATTGCTGTCGCGTATCGTTCGCGGAAATAATGAATCCCTAAAAAGACTTTTCGTCGCATCTACATCTTTTATTTTACACTCGTTGTCGGATCGACCGAAGTAGCAGAAGGGGGTCGCATAATACCGATTACGTCTTCCGCAAATGTTCTTTCTCTGAATGTATCAAGCAATCGCAGCCTAGCTTATAATCTCGTTTCTTGCAACGATTTGTCACCTGCGTCTGACAGCATTTGCGTAACGCTTTTTTTATGGTAACAGATTTTAAAAAATCGCATCGCCTTACACTGCGTTCTCTGGAGTTCGTGGGTACACGTTTGATTCGCCGAATCCCATATACTCGCCGCATATTCCAGACGAGGCCTCACCAAGGTGAAATAATGTCGTTCTCTAACCTTTTCATCGCATCTGCCTACAATTTGCTTTATGAAACCGAGCTTTTTAGCTGCTTTACCGCAGAGATTTCGAATAGGTGTGCTCCAGTTTAAATTATTTGTAAGGGTGATATTGCACTGAGTCGACTACATTTATATTTAATCCACTAATTTGGTGCAGGGCCATCTCTATCGATATGAGGAATCCAATTTCCTTTTTTAGAAATCTGAAAAATCATCGAGTTGAATCCACTTAGACGCTGAAATCCTCCGCAATAACAATGTTCCGAGATGGCCTATACATTCTCTCCTTTTCTAAGACGTGAATCCCCTCAGCGATAAAACGTCCCTCCTCCCTGCGTTACGGTTTCTTCCCCTCTGTCGCTCAATCAAAATTCATAGCGGGAAGAGAACTCATTTTTTATCGCATCCCGTCAACCGGAGCGTCATGGTGAATTTCACCGGCCACTGTTGCGGCTTTCCCTCCAGCTGCGCCTCCCAAAAGGAAAGTGATAGTTGGCCGCATACTCCCTACCCAATCACCCGGAACTAATCTCCTCATGGTGGGGAGCATGACGAGCCCCTCGCTTTAATTATACCGCCTTTTATTAACGTTTTTATCCACGCTCCTAGATCCTCAGCCATTTTTTCCAGCGGCGCGTAATTTCGGAGGTTTTTTATCGGGGCAAAGGTTTCAATTCGTATCGATAACCATTTTGGAAATCCTTTCTCGGATATGTACATAAAACTTCCTTCGGGTGATCATTCCAGCGTCATAATTGAGCCTCGACAAAAATCCTTGGTTCATTTGTTTCTCTGCTCCTCTAACCGATCCGCGCAAACAAGCCCACGAATAAATCCCGATTTTCGACGGTCCAAATATGTTGAACTTTTGTTTGATTGGTGCCCTGGTTTTATTTATCGAAGATTAATTGGCAAGCGGAGGATTAGTTTCGCGTTTTTAATCCGCGAGCGCGAAAATTGGAGGATATGGAATGAATTAGAAGTGGATGGGTTTGCTTTGATCTCTATTTGAAATATGTATGGAATACGTAAAAACTTTGATTAAAATCTATTCTAAAAAGAGAGCTTGTGATGAAACCAATGTTTGTCGAGAATCGTTTTGAATTAATGTAATTTGACTCTGGTTAGGGCATGTTTATGCCAATCACTCCGTATTGTTAGCGCAATAGTGCGATATTCATAGTACTATTTATGGAAAGATCTTCAAAGATTACTATTCTAGTTCGCCGCTTCAGTATTGGAGAAAATTCAGGAGGCTGCGGACAACCTGCTTATAAAATACCAAATGTAGTTTTATTTTGTTGTTAAAATACCATTTCGATTATATGTCCCTAGCCTTTTGTTGATATTTTGTGAAGTTCTACATCTATTGCGCATTGTATCGATCAAAATACGATTTGTTTTCATTCTGTATCTATTTCTGCTTTTACAGTAATACCCTTCAGGCCGCTCTGTAGTGTGTGGCATGGGGTGTGAACACCTTTCAGCTAAGAATCAATAATGGAAATTCCGTTGCAGAATTTTGGTGCTTTTCCTTTGGCCTTCATTGATATTTTGCGAAGATTTCCATCTATTGCGCTTAATATAAATTAATATACGCTTTTCTGAATTCCATATCTACATTCAAACCATCTTCATTTACGATAGTTGTCTGCCAGCCGGCCTGCAGTTTGTGGCAGGGGGTGTAAACACCATTCCAGCAAACAATCACTAATGGAAAGAGTGTGTGGAAAAAAAGGAAATTTCTCATTTCTCTAAAGCAGTAGCCACGAAGTAGAGTCGATGGAGGAAAGCAGCTCTACTAGCAGTAGAGTCGATGGAGGAATGCAGCTCTACTAGCAGTAGAGTTGAAGGAGGAACCGCATGCGGCTTCAAGACCGCGAGTTGGAAATCCCCAGAATTGCTTATGGTGTTGATATTAGAAACAGTGTCTATAGAAACATGTCAACATACTTGTATAATACATGAGAACCTTAGTTACAGGATGTCAGCAGCATAGCTTATAAAATCTTGATCTATTTACGGAGGCAGAGTTCAATAGAAGGAGGGCATCTGCGAAGAATTGGTGATTGATTTCTTGAGTATCATAGCGCACTATCACATTAATGGCTTGATAGGCACCCCAGAATCTTTAACTACTTTAAAAGGAATAAACAGAGTTCTTACTAAGAGAATAGGGAACCATCTTACCCTCTTAACATGCTCTTGAAAAACTGGAAGATTTCCTATCTTCAAACTCGATCAAATATTTGTTAAAAAGTATGCATTCACGTTTGCTGCCTTGTCGTTCTTTTCCAAGTTTTTCATGACTTTTAATATTGCTTGTATATTGAGATAGGTTCACAGTTTCCGCTTTTATTTTAGAATATTGAGTGCGTCGTTTTCTCTTCGATTTTCGAAATTCATCGCACAAGTGTAAGAGTTGTTTGAATGTGAGTGATGTTTATTTGATGGGGTCTCGTCTAGTTCCTTTATTTTCCCGATCACGTTACCAATGAAGGCTGTAATCGAACTTAAAAATATGTGGAGATGAATCTGTATAATTGAGCAGTTAAGTTAGTTCTGTTTGGTCTGAATGAGTGGTTAAGTTTTTATTATATTTCAGCCATTCACAGAATACTTTTCGTTGCCAAGGTTATTGAAGGTCTAAATCATACTTCAAGAAACGTTCGCCATTTAAACGGAATAATAACTGCTGCATGGAAATTAATAATAATAATTTTTTATTAAGGCGAATTTTAGCCTAATAAGACCACTCTAACAAGTAACCTAGTAAAGACGAATGCAAACAACCTTGCCCCGACCAGGATTTTAACCCGGGACTTTAACCTAGCTTGCTAGGCTAGCACGATAACCACTACGCTACCGAGATCGGCTTAGGAATTAGGAACTGCACATACGTTTTACCTTTTTTATCTCTTCCTTACCTCTTTCGCTTTAATTAGGATGGCATTTTCCTTTATTTACATATTAAGTAGGGAAAAGCTGGAGGCTGGACTAGCTGGAGTACCAGGGCATCGCATTACCACTAGTCATAACTATCCCACTTGCCGCATAGTCCAGACTAGTCCTGATTAACGAAGCGTTGAAATTCTCTGAACTTCCAATGGAGGATAGAAATGTAGCTGTAGTATTTATGAAAGTGCTTTGGCAGCTGATGAACAATGAAGGTGACGCTCCAAATAGTAGCACCAACCACCACAAGAGGTCCAAATCGAAACAGTTGACTCATGAAGCTATGTTATGAGGAAATCCCCCAAAAGGACTTAAATAAGGGAAATGATAAGGTTCTTAAGTTTGCGGTGGGACCTCTTCCGGTGGTTGGCGCCACTATATGGAGCGCCCCTTGCTTTAATCACAAAGCATCCCTATAACACTGTTGAAAAAACGCGGTTTAAGGGTTCAGTGGTTAGAATACGTGTCCGAAAAGTGGGAGACCTGGCTTTCGGTCCCAGTCCCCGCTTTCAATCGCAATTGATATTCCTTTGGGATTTAGCCACACGGCTCATTCGTGCTATGTCGTTCACCTTTCTCTAATCCTAAATGAAAATTACTTCTTCCTTGGGAAGTATATGATACTTCTTTAGCAGAATTCTTGCAATCTTCCTCTTTATCAATGCAGTATGAGTCGATCTTATCGAAGACTGTTTTCGAATCAAAGACATGGATTTTTCAGGAAGATTTTTTTCGGTTGTCGACCTCTGGATAATTTACGATTTTCCTGATACTTACGTCATCGAGACGGTTGAATATGGAAGAACAGAATGTCTTAATGCCTGAAGTTGGCGACACGGCCTGAAATTGTAAGTCGGAGAGAAGGTAAAAACAACAAACAGATGAGCAACGCGTTGCGGGCGCCAGAAGCAGCGCTCGGCTGGCGACAGAGAGGTCTCGTACTTAGCGATTGGACACGCTGAGAGGGGGTGTGGGTGGGTGGAAATTGCCTCGGCGATGATTGATCGCAGCCGTGGGTACGCTGACCTCAACACATTTCGCTCCCGAAACACCATTCAATCCATCGTTGCCAACTTTCCGTCAAATTACCCGCGGTGCCCGACGTAAAGAAAAAATGCGTCGTAAAATATCGATCTCGCTATATGAATAACGACAGGGCCGGCGCGAGGGAAGAAGAGACCACCTAGGGCGGTCAGTGAATCGGGGCGGATGGTCTGCTTCGGACAGCATGAACAAGTGAGGCAGACCACCAATCAGGGGGTGTCACCAGCTAAATACCGGAAGATGCGTGAAAACAAAAGAATGTTGATAATGCGCAATTTTTACGATACTTAGCCAATCAGGGGTTCTTGCGATGAATGAAATATTTTTTTCTATTAATGACTTCGCGAATTAGATTTCGAGACCTATGCCATCATAGGAAACGATTCATCTAACTTTGGACATTGGAACGCAAAATAAGTATCCATTTTAGAAGTAAGAACAAAACCATGGAGATTTTCCAAATCTGTGGCATCTCATAACCTCAAACTAAGTAACATTATTTCCATTAAAAGCGAATATTACTAAATTTGCTAGATAAAATCGTTGTGCTAGCGTGACCAATAGATTTTGAAAGAACGTAGGGTTGAAAGATGTGGAAAACTTCACTTATTGATAAATGAAGGTCATTCCAACCAAAGATACAATCTTTAGATACGATACGAGTAGCATTCGATCTGAATCTAACAAAATATATTAAAATTTTCATTAACACGTTTGCGGAAGAATTTGGAAGGTCCTGCGATTGATTGACAATGGACATAGATTTGATGTGGTCCTAAAACGGCCATAAATAAAGATCTCTATGTATTTAATCACAAGTGTTTACGATCTAAATTAAAGAAATGGGATACGGAAAACAAAATTAATTCACAACTTTCACTATCGCTTCGCGGAACCTTAAAATATCATTCGTCTTATGACATTTCAACAATGAAGTTTCCACAATAAACGTGTGAAGTGAATCTTATTTATGCATTAGTGGTTTAAATGATGCTGAGTAATGGCGTAATCTTCCCGTTTGAATGCCATGAAAAACGTTATGCATTGCGCCATAGATATGCAATTATGGAGACGCTTCACGTTTCCGTGGTTATCACACCCTCCTGACACGCGTGACGTCTCCGGTTCTATCCCGTGCGGAAACATCTTCTACCGACCGCGATGACGAAGTTAGTTAGCGTTTCAACTCCAAGGTCCCGGTTTCGAGTCCAGGGTGGGTTGAGTAACAATCAGTCAATTCCAGAAACTCTTCTACGCCAGATTACGAGTAATTTGATAGTAATCGAAGAATTATTCTACCTCCCTCGCCTATATATCATCAAATCCTTGACAACTAGCACCAGATGTTACGCACTCAGAAAAAATCCCAAGGAAGGCTGGACTTGAATAATGTCTGAGGGGACCCGGAATCGAACCCGGGTCTCCCAATTGCCGGTCGGGTGCTCTATCCGTTGAGCTATCCCGGCAGAACGTTTCTTCAAGTAATTTGGAAGATTTTGTGGGCATGGTTCTCAACGTTGTTAACGGGCAGTTTACCCTATTTACCAACATATTATCAAACACTAATGTTACGTGCTTCTTTATTTTCCTGCAACTGTTGGTCCCAAAGTCTCTTTTCTCCAGGAAATTCCTCATTCTGCTATTTCCTTTTTCTCCTCATTCTCCCATCAATTTGTCTTTCTTCTTTACCCTTTTTCTTCTCCCTTTACTCATCACTTCCACTGTTCCCTCCATTGCATTTCTCATCTGGTTTTCCCTTCTAAATATCTGGCCTATGCAATTCTTTTTTCTCCCATTCTTTCCATCTTTATTTTCTCTTCATGTCTACTTCTTACTTCATGGTATTTTCTCACTTTATCTGTCCGCTTTATATCCGACATTTCGCACCTCATCCATTTCCAATTCATTGCTTCATTTTACTTCAGCATCTCTCTTCAGAATTCCATCTGTATCGTCTTTTATATATCTTTCTATCGTTTACACATACGTATACGTACATGGTCTACTCAATCATTTTCTAATAATTAGTTTAATTGTTATAATGTATGATTCTACAAGCTAAAGTACTGTAAAAACCGATTTGAACAGGTTTGAACCGGTTTATCGGTGGTTGCCGGAGTTAAATAGGAATAGAACCGGAATGTTGTGTCCTGATTGAGCCGGAAAGAGAATGTTGCTAAAGGCTACCATTTTGATACGTTACTATTCCCGGAAAATATGGAGGTAATATTTTTATTGGTTGCGAAAAAAGAAATTGATCACAAATATCTATGAGTCCACTTTTGCATAAGAAAAACGTAATATTTTTTTATTCTTAATTTCGCATAGAGTCATATAATAAGCAAATAACGTCTTTATTTGGAGCAGAATTTACATTTCAAAGTCTTCCATTTAATCCATTATACATAATACAAGAATGCATATGAAATAGTAAATGCAGCTAATTGTAATGGTCGTTATGGGGACAGTTTATTCAAAAACGCAGAGTAACGCATAAATAGATATAAAATACGCTAATGATCATATTTACCGAAACCGTCCATAGGTGATAAAAATATATAAGGATCACCATCGCATTTTATTTCTAACTATGTTTTTTCGAGTTCCAAACGAACAGAAACATTCTGTTTTATAAAATATCAGCAAAACGAAAGAAGGGTTCTTATTGAGAATTCGAGTCAATTCGATCGTCGATTTTCGATTTGATTGTCGATCAACCAGTCAATTCTAAGTAACGATAATTGCAAATTCATGCTCCTTCTCGGTGCTTGGAAACACCGACTCACACAAGATTCTAGTGTCTTAAGACGGCTCTTCCAGCATCCTACGAACACTCATTTTTAACTCTTATAGAAAAATCTGAAATTTCTCTCTTTTTGCACTTTCTCATTATAAACTGGCATTGTTCTGCTCTTAGATTGGCCCGAACCTCGTATCTTCTAACATTTGTCACCGAAAGCTTCGGAGAGGGAATGAGGCTTGATAACCATGGTCAAGAGTGAGGATACTTGCCAATGCTTTCCCAACTGAACAAGAGTAATACAGGCGGAAAATGCCCATGTACGTGCCAACTATCGATTACCTTTTTGCACCTGATGATAGCTTGTAGCCGAAACCGGACTTTTAAATTATTTTATATTATATATTTGATATATATATATATATATTATTTTATAATTAAATCGATTACTTTTTATACACTATTTATAGCATTCCATAAGGCTTGATCCACATGAATTTGATTCGGCATCACTCATGCCTCAGTAGCTTTCATATCATCGCATCCATGAACAAGACCGAGACGAAAGTAAATGAAAAATGAATTTTTCTCCATCCTGTACCAATAATCAAATGAAAAATGGAATTGTAACATAAAAAAATTGTAACGTTTCGTAAAATTCGATTTTATTTGAGCAATCTAGTTTCTATTCACTGAGTCATTCTAAATAGAAAATGACAAGCAAAGTAAAATTAGAAACAGAAAGAAAGGATGGGAAAAGGTTACGGCTGACTGGAGATATAGTAGGGGGAGGCAATAGTGGGTCAGTATCTGGTTGTATTTGTGTTAGTAAAAGTACTTCGACAGCTTAGGCAATTTCGTGGGGTTCCACCGGGAATCGAACCCGGGAATGCCTTCGTTGAAGTCGGAAACGTTGCCCACTTGGATATCCAGGAGCAATCCTACAGTTTCTTGTACTATGATGGGACACGGAGTGCTCCGGAGGCTAATTGTAAGATAGCGTCACTCCTGCGTGGTTCAAGACCCGGGTTCGATTACAGGCTATGGAAGACTTTCTCTCTTTCAATTATTTATATAAAATCAAGAATTTGAACCATATTTTTTTCATTGCTTATTTCCTAAGATGGAGCTTTACCAAGTTATGATTTCAACACATAATTATACTAATGAGAAACATTTCAGATACGGTAGCCTAAATCTTATTTAATACGGCGAATAAAAAAATAGAGTATTGTCCTCGAGTATTTCAACTGCTGAATTTGTTTATCACAGCTTCAATATTGAACAAATTGAATCTATTCCGAATGAGGGAACTTGGTTCATATGCGTTCTGATCTTTACACACCCGGACTGATGATAAATTTCGCCCTATGATAAAAATCCATTCCCCAACCCAAGCCCTCGTTTAAGAAGAATGCAGCAACTGATAACCTAGTTGGTCTCCATCTTCTGATTGTAACTCCGCTCCTTCGTCTAGACTTTCGATAACGAACCAAAGGTCTTTTCTAATTCCCTCATCCGTTTTAGCGGCTTCTTCTTCCCGATCATTATTCGGATCCCTCCTTCGCCATTATAATTGAATAATCCCCTCATTAATCACCGCGAAGCCCTTCCTCTCCGCCTCAGCGTTTCTATCGCTTCAGCTGCAACGTCTTACTCCCGTATTCCTCACCCTCTACTCTCAAACTGTTACCTAAGCCACATTTGCCTAGAGAGGACTCATGAAAATATTTCAATGTATATAATAGTATCTAATCCTAGTGTTTCAAAAGGGAGATGAAGAACATAGAAAACCTGGCTGGATGTAGTAGTTAATATGTACAATATTAATTGTAGAAAAACGTCTTTATTGAGGAGCGAGATTAAGTATTCTTAGTTCATTTGACACGTTGTTATTGAATATTTATAAGAAAGGTAGCTTTTTAGAGATAAAAAGAAGAAATGTCAATAAAAGTTATTAAATATTATCTTGGTTTAAAGAAAATCTCAACTTAAGCCCTGCCGGAAAACGCCTACAAGGAGGTCGTGAGAAACCTGCGGAACCTACTGACAGTAGCAACAAAAATGTACACCAAAGAGGGGAAAATAAGAAGAAGGAAATAGTCAGCAACACATCTGAAAAAAAAACAATTCACATTAATGCATTAAATACACTAAATAATAGATTTGGAATTTACATTATATAAAAATGAAACTCAGTGAAACTATCAGAAGAAAATAATAAAGCGACAAGGAGAAAGTGAAACAATGCAACATCGAAGAAGAGGGAATATTGCAATGATAGCAAAGTAATTAGGAAAAATATCTAGTGGAAGAATTTAATGGAGGGGTTCTTTAATTCCAGGCATTACCTAAGAAACAAAGTGAATGGTAATTTCAGGTTCATTCGATTCGCGAAATCAGAATACGCGAGTTCAGGCATTAGAAATACTACCATCTTTTTAGAATAAGATTACTTCGTTTACCGAAAATTTTACTGCTGATATTTTGCGAATGATGCCGATTATCAAACGTAAAACTAGAAATATTTCCATGGAATTTTATCTTAAAATTCCCTTGAATTTGTTGCGATCAAAATCAGGTCGAGTACTTGTTCCTCCTGTTTGTCTTCAGCGAGAACTACATCTCAGCTCATTCTCTCGTCGAAAGAATAACCATTTGGTATATTTGGGTACTCTATAATCTCAGTAATCCAAATGCGCGATGATTCCCTCATTTAATCACAGTCACTAATTCCTCCTCACTAATAGCAATTCCCCGTGATTCCGCAATTCCATCAGAGTAACCACCAATTTCGCTCTCAGTTCTGACTTCGAGAAATCAAGACTTCCTCTCTACCGTTTCATTCTTTGTCGCGGCTAATGAGAAGGCTGAGGCATCCCCGAGGCATCGAATGAAAACATCTCTTTCCAACCCTTTCTCTTATTAATACCTCCTCTCCCTCACTCCCCCTTCCCTCACCCCTCATTCCATCTCTCGCATGCGTGCCTGAAAGTGCCATTTTGCCTAAACGCTTTTAAAACATCAAACACTAACATTAGGATTGAGATATAAGGTTGGTTTCAGGAAGCATATCCAAAGCTAGGGCACCACGAGTTTACATGGTTCCTAATTGTTGAATTTTATTGCTCTGAAAGGAATTAATTGTGGATAATTTTCCAGGATGCGGTGCATCTTCTGCATCAAACGAAAACTCTACTATACTCCGTTCAACGTTATGAAGAAACAATGGAAATCTTATGACCCCGTGCATTTCTTACGGGAGACCGGCGCGCGCTGTTGCAACTTTTGCATAGAAAAAAAAGTTGGCAAAGATTTGTTTTAAATACTTTTATTATACAGCAAATGTAATTCCGCACAGCATGGTGCGATTTAATCAAGCTTAAATACTATCATTATCGAAGGAAAGATAAGAAAGTGATACTTTCGAGAAAATCGGGAATTAGTTGCAGTCTTCTTTGAACCGATATATTTAGGTCTAGCTTTCAAGAAACGCGGTCTTTCTTGGTATCACAATCTGCATTATTTTATTCACTTTCCGCTAATGCTATTTTTTTCCTGTTAAAAATTTTGGAGACAAGTGCGATGGGGAAATCTATAGGAATGCCGAGAGTTTTCGGCAAAATGCGTTGAGAAATGGAGTCACCAGCTACTTTTCGTTTTATATCCTTAAGAAAAAACTTGAAGTGCGAAAGTTTTTGAGAAAACACTGAATATATTTTCTGTGAAAATCAAAATCCTCTACATTTATTGATAAAGATAGAAAACGAATTTATATTTCGGAGGTAATGCAGACATCATAGCGCGCGCGCCAATGACTCCAGCTAAGGCGGTTATAAAGCGATTCGACTATTTCTCCGATTGCTTGTAATTCTCTCATTAATTTTATCATTCTTCCATAAGAAATGCACGGGGCCATAAAATTTCAGTTGTGTCCTCATAACGTTGGACGGAGTATAGTTCAGTCAAATCCTACCTTAAAAAAGGTCACGAAGTAATATTTTTTTATTTGTTGTTAGGACCTATGTCTATAGAAGGAAACCAATTTTCAGCTTCAAAAGACCTGATCGAGCTGCGCAATTTCCTAAAAATAGCTAATATTTTTGCACATTTTTCGGATTTAGCTCCTAAAGTATGCGTCCTACAGAATATTTAACCAATTTTATTTTAAAATACGACACGATAAAATAAAACTTTCTACGTTTTGAGTCCAAAACAAGTTCCATTTGTCCAGAACCTTTCGAGAAATTGATCTTCGAAAATTTGCCATTTTTTATTAAAAATTAAAAAAATTCGTATGCATCGTAAGTCAAGAATATAGGGGTATGACAAAAAATTGTGAATGCCAAATAAACAGGGAGTAATAGAATAGGACAGAACAGAGATATCAAGAAGACAAAATAGTCACTTAATTTTACATTCAATTTCATATGCTACTGATATACGCTACCATATCTTGATGAATGAAACATTTATCATTTGTCTTTTGGAAAGGGATAAATAAAAATGTATCTTTTATGTACATTTATCTCAGTCTTGTTCATGACTGTGAGGATATGAAAGCTACTGTATTATGAGTTATGATGAAAAATTAAGGTTTCTCCTTCTGCAATGTTACGGAAAATGTTACTAGTACAGACATTGTGCTTCATTAACGTGGTGTTTTTCCGTTTGAAGCACTCTGGCTCAGTGAGGAAAGCAAGAGCAAACTATCTCACTCCTCATCTTGCCTAATAATCCTTACACCTTAGGGAATGCTACCAAAAGTGTTACTCGTAGAGTCATAGTTCTTCGATGTATGGGAATATGGGTTTTTCTGCTTATAGTATTCTGGATCAGTGAGGAAAGAAATAGCAAACTACCTCACTCCTCATCTCGCCTAGTAAGCCTCATTTCCCTCTTCTAGCTCTTCATAGCTGATGATTGTGGGGGAGGTCCCATGTGGCCTTCGGGCAGAATACTTAGCAGACAGACTTACATATGCTTATCAATTTATGTTAATTTCAATCCGTTGGAAAACATTCTCAAGGAGGGCATTGTGAGATATTCCTTGAGTAACGAGATCATCGCCGGTGAAGAGTAACGTAACATCCTTCCGCAAGGTGTAATTTAAGGATTTCATTTTACCCTTACCTTCCTCGCGACCAAAGTATATAAATTAAGGGAAAGAAAGGGTTTTGGGAGAGGTTGTGATAAGAGAAAAGGTTGGAAATTACCTTGCTCCGAAACCATAGTCGTGCTTCATTCTTTATCGCTGCGAGGTAAAATTTATCATGGATACCAAGGGTGTGTTCCCAACAAGTTACGACTGCCTCTGTAGTTTCTTATAGCCGGATTCTTGCTATAAATTTCGGCTAAGTATGACTCAAAATAATTTTCGACTTTTTCGATCAATTTATCTGTTCTATTCCTTTTTTCGTACACCAAGTCACCCTAAATGCGCCGTGCCATGGTATGGTTTGAGGAAAAATGTATCTTGGCGTAGATAATTGAGAAGTAATGTCTTACTCCTCCAAATCTTCAGCGATAAATTAACTGGCGTTGCCAATATCCTTCCCGTCGCTAAGTTTGAATTGGTTAGGGAAAGAAGACAGAATCTTAGAATCGCTCGCTCAGTGAAATCATAGATAGTATTTTATCGTAATGTGTAGTAGGTATTCTACGGCACTAAGCTGATTGATATATTCAGATACCCACAGAAAATCTAATTGATATATTCATAGATATATCATATCATATTTATTCATATATTTATGTAATCATCGTGATAGAAAAAGCCTAGGAAGATAGGATAAACGGTGATTGCACCCTTTCTTAAGGCGGCTATTGGGGTACGCGGTTTCAAAAGAAGGGTTTTTGTCGCCCTGGGCAAAGGACTTTTAGAGCCCTGGGTAGGGTGACTTATGACTCCCTACCTACTTAATGCGACTAAAGCTTGCAGTTGAGGAAAGGTATTAAGAAAGAGGAGAATGAATTTTTAGACCAAGCATTCCTATAGATATTCTAGAATGTATTTCTGTTCATACTTTAAAACCAAGAAAGCCGGAGTTTGAAACTGCGAATTTACTAGGTTAACTCCCGTCAGGTAGGTCATCTCTTGTAGGTGGAATTTCTCTCATAGTTAGTTCTTGAGGAAATACTGGGTCCGTGTTACCATGAGTCCGCGTTACCGTGAGTCAGCGTTAACATGAGACCGTGTTACCATGAGATCGAGTGAAGAAACGGAGGAGACGTGGTCATTTTTCTGAGGTTACGATTCATCGGAGTAAGTGACGTATTCATACATATAAATCGTAACTTCCATTTTGGGTCCCTTTAAAAATTCGCGCACTTGTCATGTGTCCCTGCTACCTCACTGTAACTACGGCCCTAGAAGTACGTGCGCACATTTTTCTCAATTCTTAATCCAAATGCAATTGTAAATTCCGCATTCTAACACTCGCAAATCTTTCCTATTTCGTTTAAACACACGTTTTTGAGATAAACAAACCCATTTACGTTTCCAATTGGAGGCAGCGTCTTCAGGCGTTTTCCCCTCTTCAAAAATCGACGAACGGCGTTCCATCCGTGTCAATATTATTCCATCGGAAGGGAGAGAGTAAATGGAATTAAGAAGAAGGGGAGAAGATATAATAAGGAGGAAGACGGTCTGAGCGAAAGGGTTGAATAAGTCAAAGGGATCATTAAAAGGAGAGAAAGGAAAGCGGAGAGGTAATTGGAAGAGCGATAGGGAGCGATGCAGGAAAACGGAGAGATACGAATGTGCTAGAAAAGTACTATTAATCTACGGCAAGCTATGAACTCGATTTAATCGTATTATGTGTATGAAAACAGCACACTTTGCCATTTCTTATCACTGGGAATCATAAACTATTCATCTTTCGTATTATGGCTTTCCAGTGGCGCCTTCTGACATCAATCAGTCGTATAATTCCTATTATTCGTACAGATATAAATCACGCTCTGGAGGTTACCACGTAAGAGTCGTATTTGAATCTTCGGCTTCGAATTCGCCAGCCTGATTCGAAATGATGTCACTTTCGAAGGGATACGCTATCCGTTCGACCACGTAATGTGCTGTATGTATGCAGGTGACCTCGTTTAACACCCGTACTCATTGCATATACCTTTTAGATAATAAAATTAAAGAGATAAAGTCTGCCGTGGCTGGGAATCGAACCCGGATCTCTCACTATCCGGACGATTGTTTTCACCTCTAAATTACCACGACAAAATCTCCTTCAGTTTCTTAGGCTACGGTGGGACTCAGTGCGCCAGTAAGTGAGAGACGTGGGTTCGAGTCCCGGCTACGGCAAACTTGTTCTCTTTTATTCCTTCATCTAAAATCAAGCATGTGAAATGTGTGAACCACGCGTTGTTTATTGCTCATTCATACATCTTTTATTTGAAATTCTTTTACTTGAAAACTTTGCTGTAGTTTCGACCTCAACATATAAACTTAAGATCCTGGAAAACGTTAGAAACGAGAACATTAGTTAGGGATTTCATTGTATTGAGATGATCAGTTTTTCTTAATCACGTTTGGATACTTCTAGATGTTCAATTCTTTCGTTTACTATCATAATTATGTATTAATGTCATGACTGAATAACGCCTTTTTGACGACTGCATTTCTAACGCATGACATAATTCAAACGTATTCTTTAATACACAACATGATATGATGGGATAATAATGTGATCTGTAACCTGTAAGTAGAAAGAATATTTTGCAATGTTGAACAAATCTTAAAATCTTACTAAAACTTAAAATCAAATTAAAATCAATTTAAACTTAAATTAATTTAAATTTGTCTTATAATCAATTTAAGTTTACGAGACATCAGTTCACCTTCGGTATTCTTACTGAAAAATTGTGTGAATGTATGACGTAAATGAAGTACTATTACTCTCATAAGGAACCCTCATATACCCTTCCTTATTTTCCTCCTGTAAGCTCACTTTTTCACCACAATAATTCATTATCCTGTCATTACCGACTTCAGTTTTCTCCATACGTTTTCCTCAGTCCATTCCAATTACATTCCGTACGCTTTTATACTTCACAGCCAAGTCACACTACCCTTCCACAGTACTGCCATTTTCGTTGCCCACATTCCCTGAGGAAACCCTGTTAGCGAAGGAATCGATGGAAGAGTCTGCAGGAGAGAGCCAATTACCCTCTGAAGCTTTGAATTAATATCACTTCCCTTCTCTCCCTCATCAATTAGTTTCCCTCGCGACCGTTGGTGGCTTTCTGAAGCCAACCAATTCCTTTCAACTCTTTCATCCCTTTTGCCACCTCTTCCTGCCGCCTTTCACTCCTATCGCTGCTGCAGAAAGCCCTTATTGGCGGAATATAGCGCTTGCTTCTGTTGCTAGGTTTTAAAGTATTGTTATATTATGTGGCAGAAGTAAAATGTGCGTGAAATTCTTCTCCTTGGATCCATAGGCAAGGAAAAGCTCTTTACGCAGAATTTATGTGGAGCAAAAGGGAGAGGAGGACCGATTAAAAGAGTGTGATGCGGGAGATTTGTTGGATGGGAAAGACCAAAGGATGTGTCTCAACCGAAAGAAATATGCACAGATAAGGTTATATGCATTCCTGCAACTATATCTTCTTTGATGGGATATTTTTTGTCTTGGGGCAGAGAATAAAGGAATATACAACTTTCTCTTGATTTTCTCTGTTTCTTATTTGCTACAATAATACAGAAGTTACTTGGAAATGATTGATTCTTAATTACTGAATTTTAATTGACTGATTTTAATTGCTTAAGATGGATCCTCAACCCGACCATTGGCTAATGACAACTTTATAGAGAGAGTGAGGCATACTAAGCAATGTTAGGAGTGAGGTTATTTGTTTTTCCGAAATGAAGCATCATTAATTACGGTTATTATGCTTCACTTACTTGGAAAGACAAATTACCTCACTCCTCATCTTGCCTAGTATGCCTCATTCCCTCTCCAAAGTTGTCATTAGCTAACGGTCGATGGATTGAGGATCCAACTTCTTCGGGTAGATTACTTAAGAAACAGATATATGCGTATATAATAGTCTGATTGGCATAGTCTGTAATGAATGTATTCTAGAGATAGTAGAAAGTTATATATACGTAAGAGAGAAAGCTATGTAAGTGTAATACATTTGTATTGATTATGTGTGATAGGCTATTTGTATTGATCTATCGATTTACGAGCCATTTATTCGCCTTTTAAGTTCATATTTTGAAACGAAGACATATTTCCGATTATAGTGAACTCTTTTGCGTGGTAAATAGACCTGGGTTCGAGTCCCAGTCATGTCGCAATTTTTCATACTTGTTATTTCTTTGTGATTAGCCGCAGGACTTTGTCCTGCAAAGTATTCAAACCTTTCCTTAATCCTTGTGACTTTCTCTATACGTACTGAACGGCCACAGATACCTATACTTCGACAGTTCCTTTTACACAGAGTAATAATGCCTCCATTTTTATCGTTCTGATTTCCAACGTAAAATTTCGCCATACCTCACCCAATTTCAGCGTTTCACATCGTTTGATTCTATTCCTTCACTCCATTTACCATCTTTTTTCAGCAAATTTCGCATCCCTTAACGCTCTCCCTCGACCTCAACGTCTTCCCCGCCAACTGTTCGCTCCACCCATCTCTTTTGCATCCAAGGAGCAGGGCTGCCAACGCGAAGCCTCTCTTTTGAAAGTTTTTGAAGAATTTTCCTGATCTAAGCGAAAATTCCAAGAAATCGCACGGTTTCGCTAACGTTAATCCACTCTAATAAAAATTTTAAATTTCTTATCGAAAATTCTTGGAATTTTCCCTTACTCGCTCGTTTGACATATTATTAATTCATTATCGCCAAGTTTGGTAACCTTGTGATTACACGGCATAGAATTATCTTTTCACCTAATCCAATTTTAACGGAAATTTTCTTGTTGATTAAGTAAAATTCCCAAAAGAAATGAAAAGTAGATTTCTACCTTTGAATTTAAAGTTGTAATTGTGTAAATATTACGTATATGTTTGCGCTGTAGATAGGGTGGCTATTATACGGAATAAGTTAACTCAAAAGTAGTTGTTTTAACTACTGAAAGAGTTTTGATTTTAAATCTCAGATGCTTGCTGTAAGTTTCCTATTTTTTAAATGTTGCCAACATTTTTAATTCTTCCACGTTTTCGTTCAGCCGTTATCATAAATAAATCTTAATAAATAAATTGTTGCATTCATTTCCACATTCCCACGTTTATGATATCAACAATGATTCCCCGGTTACATTCATATACGATACAATCTGTGTTTATCATACCCGATCGTTTAAACTTCTAGCACATTTACTATAATCTGATATGTTATAATAGAGAGTTTGTATTTGTGAGTTTGTTATCATTAGCAAAACTGCTTCACCATAATTTTCAATCTCTTTAAACTATTCAACGTCGTCATCCGGCAGAACATGGTACACCTAACAGTCCTTGGTTCGACTTAAAAGCAGTTATATCTTCCCTGAGAATACTCGAAAAAATCTATTTTTCTATTCGCGGCCTTATTTTCTACGAGAAATTTCAGTTATTATTCATTAAACCACAAACTCCTGATTGGCCCATTAATATTACAATTTCTCAAAGAATGTTATACTATTACGATATGTATTTCCTGCTAGAAATCACGAAAATTGATGAAAATGAATACATTTTTGGTAAAATTTTGCGGCTTTGGGAAATTTTCGCATCGTCGACCAAGGATAATGCTGTAGTCACCTCTAATACAAAAATGTAGGGGCCTCCGGATGTGGGTAACGCGTCCGACATCACTAAAAGCTGTTCCGGGTTCGATTCCCGGTGGAGGCTCACGTACTAAATTGTCTTAGCTGTCGAAGCTTTATGAAATTTCCATTACTAAATAAATGGAAAACAGGGCCATTGTGAATTGGAATCTTATATTCAAAATAAGATTAGAGAAATTTTATATTGACTTTGAGAGATTCAGCGAAAATTTGACATATGCCATTGGTATCTTAGCTCTTACATTTTACTTCAAAAAGGTGGGACAAACCAGGTAATTCTACTCCAATGGAGCAAGGAGCAAAGAGCAATGTTTGTCGGGCCTATTCTTGAGCCATCGTGCAATGTATGGGACTCTGCCGATAAGTGTTGTATTCGGGAATTAGAAAAGATGCAGCGAAAGACGATACGTTTAGTGAATAATTGCTACAATAAATCAGCTAGTCTTACACGAATGCTTCAGGACGCAGGAGGGGAGTCCCTAGAAAATAGACGATTTAAGCAAAGAATTAATTTAGTTATCAAGTTCAGAAAAGATACTTTCGTAGATGATGCAGCTGATACCATGCGTCCTCTCTGTTACATAGGCCGTTCTGAAACTGAGAGAAAGATCAGAAGAATAGATTCTATAACAAGTCGTTTCGAAAATTAATTTCCCTCCGCGAACAATACGCGAAAGTTATCTATTAGGGAGCTAGATTCATGGTGCATGCACCCCCTGCCACACGCCGAAAGGCGGCTTGCAGGGTACATATGTAGATGTAGATGGGTTTGTTGTGATAATGTAGGGAGCCGGAAGATATTCCCGCTCGGGGAAACTAGATGAAAGATTCGTACCGATCTAGTAGAAGATATTTACAAGTTCGAGAGAGCAAACTTTTGCTTGTTAAACGCGTTCTAGGATAAAATGTGGGAAGGGAAGATCCGCGGTAGAAGTGGAAGCTGTGTAATTTGGGTGGAACTCTTTTCGGGAGCGAATAAACGTCAGTAGCAAAAGGGGAAGGGTTTCTGCTATCGACAGAGAAGTGGAATTGGGGGGCATTTTTTGGTTCGAGGGCAACTCCATGATTCAGAGGTGCTTCGTTATGAAGTGAGGGTTGGGCAGATTTGCGGTTGGCAGCTGTGAGAGCCCTCTGACAGTGTGGAGTGGACACGGAGAGCCTTGGAGCACGTATTCCAGCGCCGACTGGTGGCTGAGGGTGGGAACAATGGCAGGGGTGGGGGATAATTCACCCAACGGCAACCTAATAACAACGGAATTGATGTCTGCGATGTTTATAGCGCGTTGCTAAACTCTTGGGAAACCATGGCGACAAACTGCAACTGACGTTTCGCTTTAACAGTGCGCTACGCCGCTTCATTGCGGTTTTATACGCACTGCTTTCACTCGTTCTGCGTCCTCAAACTCAATCCGAGACCCCTGTCGCATTCGACAAATATTTATTACTAGCTGAGGTGTCCGTTGATTTTCAAGGGGGAAAATAGAGGTAGAATTAAATTTCGCTACTGAAAATGCTAAAATCTCAGAAAATTTCTTCATCTTCACATAGTATACAATAATTGTCACCCGGTATTTTATATGGACCACAATTCTCAATGTATTCTTATAGGAAAATCCATGAGCTGGGACTCAAGAAATCAATTCAAAGTTTACAGTCTCAAAAGTTTTAAAATTTTCGTTTATTTTATCAAAATCCTCGCAATTTTGAACAGCAAACAATATTCGACGACCAAAATGAGAATTTGCATTCAGTTTCCCTTCTATTGGTACTCGTTTCGTTTTCGTGCGACTATTCTTTCTTATTTAACTTTGCAAAAGAAACAAACCCTGAGAGCGATAAAAGTGAACCAAAATGAAGGAGCTCGAATTCTACGATTGGACTGGTCGTTAGGGTGACAAGTTGTTTACAACCACAAAATTTCACAGAATGTACGTGCATTTTATCAAAACTCGCAATTTCGAATCGGAAGCGATGTTCCACGGCCGAAATAAAAATTTTCATTCAATTTCCCTTCATTTGTTGCTTGTCCCGATTTCGTACGGCAATTCTATCAGTTTAAATTTTGCGAATGAAAAAACCCTGCAAGCGAAAGACATGAGATTTACGTTCATTACTTATGAAACCAGTCCTAAACGTCTGGAGTCGAACCGGAGACAGTTAGGTGAATGAATAGTAGCCTATTATCTCTCTGGGGAACACATTTAACAGTCTTCAAAGTATGAAAGTTGTGTAACGCCTGGTTCTTAAATTATAGGCAAACATACACACATACAAACTTCCTACTTTATAAATAAGATTATTCGACTTTCTTAAACCTCTCCTGCGTTGCGTTTTGTTTGATACAATGCAAGAAATGTACCCCTGCCACACGCCAAAAGGTGGCTTGCGGGGTATTTATGAAGATGTAATGTAGAAGGAAGAAAGAAGACTCTTCTGTCGAAGAAGATTGGCGTTTGTGGGTGACGAAGACAATACCCAGAATACAGGAAAAAATCTTCATTTAAAAGGTTCTGTTCTGTTGAAGTCTCTATGATTCCAAATGAAAGGAACGAATGAAGGACGAGCACAAATCGCTTAAATTTTGTGCGTATACAAAGCGTGCTTAGCGATGTAATCGAATTACATGTAGAACCTCGCGTTTTGCGCTTTAAGAATTGCTCTGAATACAACAAAAATCCCATATGCGTTGACTAGTGAACCCTTTCATTGTATAGGATTCTACGGAGGACCCAAAGAACGTGAGTTGTGACATTTACTACGTTCAATGCCTTTGTATTCGTTTATATAAGAATAAAATATCAAGCAATTTAGTTCATATTCAAAGGTGGTGTAGAAATGGCAACTAGATCTTTATGTAAATAAATGCTCTGTAGTAAACTTCTTCGAAAAGAAACAATTGCTTCAGATTTGTCAGAAACGCATCAGAACTACCCATAAAAAATAGTGGAATGAATATGAATGTGTCGACTCAGTTGAATATCTCGGAATCACTCTGACGAATAACTTAAACTGGAGCACACATATCCGAAAAATCTGCGGTAAAGCAACTAAAAACTCAACTTTATCAATTGTAGGTAGATCTGACGAACTGGTTAGAGAGCGAGGATGTTTCATCTTAGTTAGGCCCCATCTGGAATATATAATAACAAAATGTCTTTATTGAAAAGCGAGATTGAGAATTCCTAGCCCATAGTATACGGGACCTAGCGAATGAAAGATATACTCGCGAACTCGAGAAAGTGCAACGTAAGGCGATACGGTAGTAGTAGTATTGATAAAAGTGCTTCGACAGCTTAGGTCAATTCGCACATGGTCTCCCACCGGGAATCGAACCCGGGACCATTTGGCTATCCGGGAGCCCGAAAGGCGATACGATTTCTTAGAAAGTGCTACGACAGAAAAGCAAGCTTTACGCAAATGCTCTAAAATGCAGGTTGGGAATCCTCGGAAGAAAGGAGATTAGAAGTTTGGCTGCGATTATTTGATAAATTCAGAGAAAGCAAATTTGCGGAAGACGTAATCGGTATTACGACCCCTTTACGACTTCGGCCGATCCGACAATGAGCGTAAAATAAGAGAAATAGATGCGAGGTACAATACAATAGATACAAGTCATTTTAGGGACTCATTCTTTCCGCAAACGATACGCCATAACAAAATGCTGAAGAGGTAACTCGAACACTTGGTGTTTACACCTACTGCCACACGCCGTAAGGCGGCTTGAGGGGTGTTTATGTAATTATCAGAAAATGCATTGATGTCCTAATTTGTACTATTTGAATCACTATTCTTGTTCCGGTACTCTTGCAGTTTGGGTAAAAATTTGGTGGAAAGACATAAGCGAAACCTATTTTTTTTTCCTCTAGTCGATGCGTTACATTTGAATTTGTGCAATAAAATATGTAGCTGTTCATAGTTCATTCCGTGAGCGTCTCAACTACCATCAGATATAGATCTACTAAATCTGCCTCCACTTTGTGGTAGTTTTCCATCATCTCTTTCTGACCCAAGGGGTCGAAAGCATGGTCGTGGAATAAACTTTCCAAGGTAACGGTAAAAGTCTTTTTCTTTAATTTTTCCTAATGATCAGGGACTTCATAACTTCTGATGTATCTTCTTCGAAGAAGAGTGGAATATTTTTCTACTAAATGATCGTAACACATGTTAAAGCACGACCACCTTAACTTTTAAACTGGGAGGTTTAAGTATTCTATAATTTTCCATTTCGTGTCATTTTTTTACTTGTGCATTGCCCCAACCCCTTTCTTTAAATCATCCAACGATTTTTGTCCCTGCCTTACCCTCTCTTTTTTCCCAAGTTTTTATCTTCAATTACTTCAGCAAACCCCTCTCATTATTAGACTAATCTACTTCTGCGTCCATTTCTTTCGTTTCTCTCTAACAGTTCCTCATTTGTCTTTGTATCATAATAAATTGTTTTTTATCCAGCCTATATCAAATCCATATTTCATTGGCTCGCGAACTTTTCACGTCCTTCTTCCTTAGGTCCAGTTTCACACCACTACATCAAAACTCTATACTCTAAAGGTTCCATCTTTCCTTTTCAAATATGTTTCGTAAATGACCGTCAGATTTTTTTAATAATACAAACATGATTGTTATAGGATATAAATGCACGAGACAGCGATCGAATTGACCATTACAATGAGCTAAAGAGGAGGTAAAATATTAGGGACTCCTTTATTTGATTCACCATGGTTGCTTTCATAATTTAAATACCATGGTTACTTCCATAATTTAAACACCATGGCTACTTCCATAATTTTGAATCACCATGGTTACTTTAAGTGCTCGGTACACCTTAAGAAACTGTGTCAAGGTGCTCCATTTCGCCCATCGACTATTTACTCTCTTTTTAGAAAGGATTGTTGCATTTGAGTGAGGTCACACACTGTAGAATGGTCAAACTAAGGGAAGCTCGGAATTCAGCGAACATTTTTGTGCCACTTATGACTGTTTTAGTTGATGTCGTGGACATTTTCTAATAAAAATGGAATAATTAAAGACGGAAGTTTTCGAGAAAGATTGCAGAAAGCAAGGTAAAGGCCAAACCAAGGCGGATCAGAATTAGATTTATTTTATCTAACCCAGCTATCATGGGTTCCAGAAAATCTAGAAATCCCTGCTTTTTCATCCAACTGCCAATTCTCATGTCCAGCACTACGTACCTATACTCCTTTTGAGATGCGAGGTAAATTTCTGTAAAATATCTTTTAGCAATAATATAGGTCGATAATTGAAGTAATCGAAAAAAATATCAATGATAAACTTATTGATAAGGATGGTTGGCTTTAAAAGGGCCCAAATATAAAAAAAATATAATTATAACTATTATTTTACTCTTACGGCGACGTTAGGGCAAAATGGACCCTCTTCCATCTAAAATCTGGAATTTTTACATCATAATAATATTTCACCAGTAACCAAAAACAATTGACTACAATTAACTTAAATCTAGAAAAATAAATCAATAGAACCAAACAATCCGGCAAACATTGATACAAGAAAATTGGTACAAACAGCAGATACAAATCAATAGGCAGTCAAAGTTGATAAATAAAAACTAGTGCATACAACTAGATATAGATACAAATAAAAACAGAAAGATAAGGGTTGTGGGAAAAGAAATCTTCAACTGAATGTTCATCGAAGGAAACGCACGATGCGAGAAAACACCCACACAAGAAGGGGGGCGAAAAAATGCGAAAATACAGCGGTAATAAATTCACTATAAATAGTTGGGGACATGGATGATATTCAAGAATTTAAGAGAAGGAAATTTTCTGTGGAAATTCGGAGTTCGAAGTATACATGAGATCGATTTATACACATAAATATATCGATCCATACATGAATATATATATGACAGTTATATTTCTAACCAAGGCAACAATTGAAGTCGCCGATATTTTTAGATATTAATCCGAAGTCAACAATTAAGAGGAAGAACCAGTATTGATCGAGGGCATCCGAGAAAAGCTCTCAATAATGTGAAGATTCAATAAGCGAGCGAGAAAATCCCAACCGCACTCAATTCCCCCGCTTTTCTTTCTTTCTTCCGTGTTTGAACAACGCAATGGGAAAACAAAATGGTGAAAATCTGTTCCGAATGAGGCGTCTCGCGTTACTTGTCGAGAAAAAGAGTCATTTTTTTAAATCGTCGAACATTTGCATAAACAAGTCTCGCATCGCCAGATGCGAGCGAAGAAGAGGACAAATGGGGGAGGAGAGAGAGAGAGAGAAAAGATGAAAACGGAAGTCAAAGGAGAGAAAGAGGATTTGTGGCAGCGATTCCAGGAGCGGAGCATTTTTCCCGTGGCCTTTTGTGGTGGGGATGAAGTGGCTGGCGAGGGTCGGGCCCCCGCGGGAGGGTAATAATATCGTTGTTATGGTTACGTGGTCTGGACTAATGAGGACTTCAGAGTCCGGGGGCGGTTTTCCGGAGGCGTTGGGAGCAACCGCCAAAGCCTCTTACGCCCCCCCCCTTCCGCCCCCACTCTGCATAAACTTCTCCCTCCGCCAACGACGACTTTGTTGCTGCTAGATCCCCCCTCCTCCCCGATACTCTCTTAATTCTCCAAAGGGTATTTGCGATGCTGAAAAAATCGAAGGTGTTCTCTGTGTGCTTTGCCAGAATTCGCTGCCAAGATCTGTTTGGCGGTTGGGCTGCTTAACTCCCATGGCAACCGAATCTACGCTCTCCTCGGCGATCGTCTTTTGTCGACGCCATCCCTCGTAATTGCGCTGTCCTCTCCTTAATTAGCCCTTTAAAATGCGAGGGCAATGAAACGCTGCTTCTTTAGCAGAATACTATCTGGGTTATGTCTCGTGATTTACCAAGAATAGACAAATATCTCGTAGGAATCGATAACAGTTGTAATTTTTATTTTACAAGGTGTTTACAAAGTCATCATCCGATTTCAATACGCTGTATTTTAATAAAATAATAATGCGCAAATAAAATTCAAAATGAATTACACTTAAGGTAGATAGAAGTTTTTTTTAAGATTGTTACCAATGTTCAGTGTGTCCCCTCCATGGGCATGGCATGGCACACATCAACATGGTAGTCGAATTCCTGCCACTCAAGTTAGCTTTTCTCGTGTGAACATGATGGTTTATGACTTGGTGGAACTCCTTCATAATCACAGAGAAAGAAAAACTCACTTTGTAGAGAGACAAAACGAATTACATAATATTTTTATATTATTAGATGGCCGATGTTGAAGGTCCGAACGTCGCAAAGTTGTAACAGACTTGCACTCATTCAACTTCAGAACGCCAAACGCTTTCTGTTGTGGGGTCGATATCTTGAACAACATTGACGGGGCCTGTATTGTGTAACCTCACGCGCTTAATAGAGGCCTCTATCAGCAACACAGCAAAACTTGAGAAGCTACTTTTTCAAATGGTAGGTGGTTCTTTAAATGCCATAAACCGTTTTAGTACTACGAATTTTAGAAATCGGATGAAGACTTAGTGAACACCCTGTATATACCCTCATAACACACGAATATCTCGATGGAATCGATAGCGATTATAATATGTATATTCAATCAGGTGAAAGTTTCTCCTCTTTCTCATCTACCATTAGCAGGGCATCGATTTGACACCAAGAGATCTGTTTTAGTATTTCCGGGTATAAAAGCGAAAAATTAAAATTCTATAGGATTAAAAAAAAGGGATGAGAGGGTAGTGACTTTATGTGGTTTAAAGGTTAGAATAGCTATCCGAAACGACACACACTAAGTCATGTCGATATTTTTCACTGCATCCTTAGGTTTTTAGGCGCACGCTCCTGCTAGCTACCTATATTATTACAGTGAAACTTGTCTATTAACGATTACACGCCTTTATTCACGGGCGAGATTGAGACTAATTAGTCTCTTCTTACATCGAACCCTTAGTCATTGTACATAGAAAGAAAGAGGTATTGGTAGTTGAACTTAAAAAAGGGAATAAGGAACTATTATGAGGTCTTCACCAGGAAAGTCTTCATTTAGGAAAAAATTAAAACCCCGCAGTAAAACACCCACGTGAAGGGGGGCGTGAAAAACCTGCGAAACCTACTGTAGCTGTAAAATTTAAAAGAATTGCCTGATACCAGAAAAATTTTCATTATGGACAGGTTCCCCTAATATACATATTCAAAGTACTGGGTAGAGATTCGAATCCCGCCGGTCGGGACCGAGAAATTTTAAAGGTCAAGTTTCCGCTATATACAGGTTCCGCTATAGACAAGTTTCACAGTATCCCTTATACACTTCCCCAAATCGTTATAAGATACACCGAAACGGGAGAGTACAATTTCCTGTGTTTCGTTTTCATTTCGCTTCCTAGAGAAATGGGGTAATAGTTATGTAAACTGAATAATACAGAAATAACTGAACGCAAGCGTGCTTTGATTATATGTGCGATATCACGCGTTTTTCTGAATTGCAATAAAATGGCTTTTTAATGAAAAGTTATACGCGACAGAAAACTTCAAGAGGAGTAATAATATTGAATTCTTCGAGCTAAAATACCGGTTTGAACTGGTTTATCAGTGGCTGCCGGAGTGAAACCGGAATTGAACCGGATTGTGGGGATCTGATGAGTCGGAGCAAAAATGTGGCAAAAGGCTACCATTTTGATTGGTTACCATTCCCGGAAAACATGGTAATATATTTATTGGTTACGGAAAAAGAAATTGATCACGAACGTTGATGAGTCTATTTTTGCATAGGAGTAATTTATAATTAATAATAATTAATTAATTAAATGGATGGATATTCATAGATTTGTGGTTTTCCTGAGTAAACCGAGGTGTCGATCTTACTTCGTTCGAATTACGTCTTTCTTAGTCTTCTTTTAGGTCCATTATTGCATTGAAACAGAAACCGTCCTCTCCTCAACGCGATTTTACAGATTTTATAGCTTCGTTATGTCTTCGCCCAACTCTATTGTGAAACGAGTACTTAGGGCGTCCCATTGGCATCCGATTCGTGTCTATCGCAACGATAACTTCTCCCATCGATTATTTGCGGACTAATACGCAAAAATGCGATGCCACCGCTCCTACCGATAGTTTCCATTCTATCCGAGAGAGGCGCCCTCGCTGCGCCATTGCCCTGTTGAGGCACTTGCATTTAATTACTTCGCCTCGAACACAAAACTCTCTTTTCTTCCATTCTGACGCTCCCTCACTCACTTCGCTGCCCATTGCGGGACCAAATGGAATTTACTTATGCACTCCAACGGTCAGAAGTTACCCGTGAATCCGTGATGCTTTTCAGTACTTGGGTATCGTCTCATTACTTTCTAAGTTTATTATCGCCTTTCGAAGAGAAGTATATTGAAGGCGATAGGGAAGAGAAAAGAGGAGAAAGATGTGTGTAGAAACGGGGCGTAGCCAGAATTTGTCCATGCCGGGTTCAAAGCCGTGGAGTAAACACTACATTACCAACAATAGGGGAAGGAATACTTCTAATGGAAGTCTAATGAAATAAGTCTAATAAAGTCTAATGAAAATATGAACTGATTTATCTTGACATGTATATCCTGTGAATCTCCAGCGGTGTTCGTATGACATAATTGCCAGAGAGGCCAATTTTTTTGGCTCTGTTTTCATGGGGGGTTGAACCCCCAAAACCACCCCTTTGACTACGCCTCTGGATAGTTTCACATATCAAGGGATATTGGTGATTAGCTAGTATAGTTTCTTTTATTATCATTAATTAAAATCATAAGATTCTTCTTGTATCTCTGAGGAGCATGAATCGTTTAATTTATTTCGTTTATTGTAGGCTCTGTTCTGAGGGCTTGAACCCCCCAAAAACACCCCATTTGCTACACTTATGCTGTGAGCTGATTTCGGAAAGTATAGGAAGGAAGTCCTTATAGTCCAATCCTTACTCTAACATTACATTTTTTCTGAAATTTTCAGAATAAAATTGATTCGTGATTCATAATTGATTTCATTGATTCATTGATTCATGTAAATACGAGTAGGAATACATTGCGTTCGATTTTGCTGTGGTGTGCTGCTGATTAAGCTTGTACACGCCACTGCTAAAGCAGTTGTTTATTTCAAAATAAATAATAATCTGGTTTTGAACAGCACAACTATGAATCTAGAAGTTATTCTTAACGTATACCACCTGTATACCTATCAAGCCTGCATGGGCTTTCTTTAAATGTTAATCATTTGTATCATTATTCCTATATAAATATTCAATATCTCCCCTTATTTCACGTAATATTTATCCAGTAAACCAGTAAAAGTTCGATATTTAGTCTTTTTAATCATGTGGTGAAAATATTTTACCAATATTCACCAATTAATCAACTGAAATTAATATAATTTCCTCTAATATTTTTCTTTTGTCTTAAGATACGGGATAGAGAAGAATTATCTTTCATTTATTGTCTCGTATATTTCGTGGCTGTGATAATATGAAAGCTACTGAGGTATGAGTATCTGAACAATGGCATTGATTAATGTTACGAAAAGTGTTACTTGTGGAGTAATTGTACTCCAATTACGTGGACTTGTCCCACTTATAGCATACTGTCTCAGCGAGGAAAGCAATGGCAAACTACCTCACTCCCTTCATCCTAGTCGCCTCAGTACTCTCTCCAAAGCTTTTCGTTGCTTTTTGTGGAGGGATGAGGTTCAAACCAGTCCTTCCTGCTGAAGATTACAGAACGTTGCTAGTAATATTTCGCTCTCCCTCTCTCTTTTTGACCACTTCGCCCTCATCATATTCCTCAGCTCTCCCTTCCTCTCTAAGTTGCCCAAGTCAGTTCATTCATGTACATTCGCTGATTGCCCAACCATTTCTAACCCTCTCTGTCCACTTTCAGAGTGGACCCTCCTCATATGGTTAACACACTCATGTGCTTCTACGGACAAACTCAATTTTTGCTGCCATTTATGCAGGTTCCCGGTATTGGACTGGTAAACCTTTACATCCTCCGACAGTTCAACGAAGAGAGAATTAAGTCGGAATTTCGATAATGATTGCGGAATGAGACCGTAATATCTTCCGATTACCAAACCCCTACCCCATTGATAGTCGCGCCCCGAGGCGGCTGCCGGCCCTGCGCACTCTCTTCCCTCGGTAATGGCCCGCTCTTAATTAGAGCGAAGGCCAAAAGGAAAGCGACCCTCTAATTAGCGGAGTGCATTGTCCGCGGATGACATTGTTAGGGGACTCGAGGACCACCGCACCGCGGCGCTGGCATCGCCCTCACCCCCTCCAGCCTTTCCAAATGACGCCCATTCGGATGAGTCGAATTTTAAATACAGAGCAAATGCGATTTGCTCGATTGCCCGGAAATATACCGGACTTTAAGACACGCTCCAAATAAGTTAGCTCCGGGCAAGAAAGGGTTTTGCTGTTATGACTTTCATATTATGTCATTCTAAAGATGAAAGCTGAGGTATCATGTCGGGTCACCATAGTTGTGGCAAATCTTAACAACTGCTCTTAGATGTACGATCTCTTACAGTCAAAAGTCCTCAATGAAATGACATTCGTAGAGAACTTTGAATGCTTCGGGACTTCAAATTATACAACAATATCATCGACAAGATAGAAATTTTTCAAAACTGAATGACGAATTTTGTTAATTTCCCGACCGAATTTCTGTAGAATTAATGTTATTAAAGTACTGTGGAATACATTTTGAAGGCTGTCGCTTTTATATTATCCGGAAGAATCATTTTCTCCCGCACATCAAGATTATTGAATCAATTTTGGACCCTCGACACACAGCCACGTTCCCGACTTATTAATAAACATTATTCCATTTATCATTAATCAGCAGAATTGCAGAGAGTTGTCAAAAACGTAATAATGATTTTTATAATTTTCCAAACAATGGTTTTTGGGATCGGTTATTAAGATAAAAATTCTCCAATTCCGATACCCGAAAAAGTTTTCGATAATTCCGATTCCCGATTCATATTAACCGTCCCGTCAGTACTGACGACCAAATTGTTTACCTACTAATTCATAATTCGCTGCTTAAAGCCTCTATGGCTTTGTTAAGAAGCGATAAAAAGAATTCAAAATTTGCTCTTTGGATCACTTTCAATTATTTCAGTTTTAAGTTGTTTGATTTACTTTTAATCCGGAATTACTCTTATGTTAAACATCTATTAGTCCTTTCAACGTGCACAACACTAAAACAAGGGATTTATTTATTTATTAAACGATTCAAAACTTAATTTCTTCTTGTTTTCCACAGTAAGAGATGATTTAATTCACCTATGGGTTCCCAGATAGCCAAGTGGGCAACTTGTTCGACTTCAGTGAAAGTGGTCCGAGGTTCGATTCCCGGTGCGGAATGACCTCAGCTGTTGAA
The DNA here is from genome assembly GCA_000376725.2 of Ladona fulva. Lineage (NCBI taxonomy): Eukaryota > Metazoa > Arthropoda > Insecta > Odonata > Libellulidae > Ladona > Ladona fulva. The sequence goes on along the minus strand of KZ308479.1, from coordinate 465,756 downwards.
GCACTTTTAACAATACTATTACTATGTATTAGTACCTCATTATTGCTTAGAACCGTGCAACTTTCCGGCAGATTTTCTATTACGTTTTTTTTTGATGGCATCGGAGTCGCGCTGTCCTATGGGTGCAAGGGACGGCAGCATCTAGAGGGCGGCATTAGATGCGTAGCCAACCATTATTATTATAACAACATTATTTGTTGTTTTCTGTGTGATACACACAGGGTTGAATACTAAACAGACATAATTTACTTTTCCCCCGCAATAATTGCTGCACGTAGCCTGCTGCCTTTTTGGAGTATTTACGTGTAAATAAATAAATGCTGACTATTTCCAAGGAAACCGGACGCGAGTAATCCACGTTAGAACAAGGAAATTCATTATTACCTTTGGTCATTCATAATCTCCCTGTAAATTCCGCTGAACTCCGAATAGCCAAGTGGGCATCGCGTTCGACTTCTGTGAAAGTAGTCCCGGGTTCGATTCCTGGTGGGGGTCTCCGTGCGAAAAGACCCGAGTTGTCGAAGCACTTTTAACAATACTGCTATAGTCATTATTTGTCAGTAGTTTCGTAGCTTCCAATCATTACTTAAGTTCGTATGTACGCATTTTCAATGAAGAATTGTAACGTGCGAAGATCCTCATGTTTTTTGTTAGTTCTATCCACTAATGTCGATGAAATCGTCGATGACATGAATTCAGAAGCCTCGTTGTTTGTTCGAGAAGAACCACCACCATTAACTGATTTTCTTCCATTTGTCCCCGCTCAGTATCAGTATATAACCGATATCGATCCAAGAAATATTTCTTTCCCCTTCATCATTGGCTCCTAAACTCCGAAGCGTATTTTGGCCTCCTTTGCCTTCCTTTCCAACTCTTCCTTTTCTTCGGATCGATTATCGTCGCAGATATATTGCATTAAGAAGGTTTTTGCGGTTGTATATAGCTATCCGGTCGTTGAAATTCCTTCACTGACTTTACCATGGGGTTATTAATGCTGTATATAGACGTTATGTTTTCATTCTTTTGTTTGTATTCTTTTGACCACGTCGACAGCTTTTGCGTTTATTTTTCTCTATGAATTGGTCTCGCGATTCACTCATAATTAACTCCATCGGACGTGAAGAAGGAAAGGATGCAACATGATAAGACGCGATTTGCAATTGAGAGGAGGTGATATTGGTGGGACGCAATGTCTTGAACTAAAAGACTGCAAATCGAAGCCGAAAGTCCTGTCTTTCACATTTTCGGCTAATTTGAGTTTCGGATTATATTATATTCGGATTTAATGTTTGTTGTTTTAGGTAAAATATTAGCTGTAGTAGTAGTTTGCCACGCTAATCTTTTGGAGAAAATACTTTACATGAAATATATGCATAATTACAATCGTCTTTTATAGGGCGAAATCGGGACTAGAAAATCCAATCTACCATTTAATCCGTGTCATTATTTGTATTAAAAATACGAATCTATAACATTATATGTGACATTAAACTCAGTGGAAATAAAAATGAATGGAGGCAAGAAATAATGGTTTTTGTATGAAAAAACTAATTTTTTAAATCAAAATTATTAGACCTTACTTTTTGAAGCGCCATTTAATAAATAAGGTAATTATTCTTAGTATTTTCCGCAGGATTTGATATTTTTTGTATTAACTTAGGCTTCATTTTATATTTTTTTCACAACTATTTCATTTTTTAGATTGAATGACTGCAATAGCCCTTGATATAAATCATACTAAAATTTCTTTCATTCCTTTTCGAGATGGCTTCCTGAAATTTTTGATAATTTATTTGATTACCTCAAAATAATTCGCTTTTATCGTTTTTTTAATATCGCATTTTCCCGAAACTAGTACCAATAATACGTATTTCTGGAAAAATTCACAAGTTATAGCCATCAGACGCAAATATTTCACTTTCTGCTGATTTAATAGATTAGTTATAGCTCGCATGACAAGCCGAAAACATTAAACAACATCCTCTCCGTGTTTCTGTTTACTTTTGGTCCAGAGCCGATGACGTCACCCAGCGCACGGAACATGCACACACTCGTCTGAAGCACGCATGCGCTCGCGAGCAGCGTAAGAGCGCATGCGCCTCCGTTCCGACATGATGTAATCCGTATGATTGCGTCACCACTTCCTCCTCCAATCGAACGAGAGCGAGCCCTCCCCCATCCCCTCTGTTTTTTACTTCGCCCTACACCACATACGCTGTAGCACTTGACAGGTGGCAGAAGAAGACGAATGATGGGTTCTCCCTCCAACGATGCTACTTTGTTTTTCACCCGCACTAACATCACCGCCCCGCCACCAATCCTGTGGAAGGGCTTTGGTATGCAGGAAGGCCTGCCATCGCTCTTTCCCATAGCCGAGGAAGATGTGAGAAGTGTTGAAAAGCACCCCACCCCTTCTATATAGCGCTCAACTTGAATCCCTAGCGACGTGTATTATTTATCCGTTTCCGTAATCACGTACCGGATAAATATTTGTTGATTCATTCACGGTTGTTTGTTTCTACTATCTATCTGAACGTGTAGAGATAAACACGTTGTATCGAGAAGTGCGGGTGTATGAAATGCTTAGATAAACATAGAAAAGCTGCCTAGCTTCAATATTCCTGGCTCCTAGAAATGTCAGTCTTTCGATTAAAAATACTTTTAAGCACTAAGTGCAAGTTCAATCTTATCGTTGATGTATCTGCATGCCACCCATCTTTGGCACCACATTGGCACGCAAGTCCTTTATGTTTATTAAATATGGTACTCTTAACACAAAGGGTTCCCATTCCTCGAATAAAGTATCATAGATTCGATTGTAAATAAAACGACGGAGCTTCCTCAAGAAATATATGTTAATTGGTAGCGAATATTTATTATTTCCCAGAATTTGATTAGAATTGCTGATGGCAGAGTATCGTAACAGGCAATGAATGAAAGCAATTTATATGCAGATAAACATTTTGTAAATATTCTTCTTTAGTGCAACGACTAGCAAATTCAATATTATTCGACAGAATTTCACTAAATTTATCATAATACAAATTTGAATATGTAAAAGATATTTGGAAATAAAATATTATATGAATATAAACATGGTCACCTATAAAGGCTTGTCAATGAGTGTTACCAGCAATTTAGTTAATTATTTATGAGAATGATCATGGTAGTGGTTGCATATATATTGACTAATTTGTCATATCTCTATAATGTACGGACCTATGCGATAAATAAAACTATTATTATTATTGTTAATTTCCTCTAATACGAGTAGCTTCTTCAGAGTTAGATAAAAGCTCCAAATAGCCGTTGTTTGCTATATATATATGCTGAACTGCCTGATTTGCAAACAACGGCTATTTGGATCTTTTATCTAACTCTGATGTCTTACAACAGCCGTGTTCCTTTTCCTTATACATTCGAGTAGCTTCTGAAAAAGATCATTCTGTCGTAGTACTTGATTGGTAACCAGCCGCAAGTTGTAGATCTGGGTTCTAGTCCCAGCTACTTCACACTTTTTCACTCATTTCTTTCTTCAAAATCTATCATGTGAAACTTTGCTTATGAACATATTATATGCTGAACTGCTTGATAATATGTTCGGGCATATTTAATTTAAGCAGCATATAACCAGTTTTCAGTATCATTACCCCAGGGTCCAACTTGAAAGCAGGTTTTGTAGCCAAATTAAAAAGAATCTGTCTTGATTATTGAATGCAGTAGTCGAGCGGTGTGTTTCGTAGGGAGGATTCCTTCCATAATTTAGTTCGATGCTCGGGCGTGCCTTAAGGGCGAAGATTCCCCAGTACTCCTCAAGTCGCATTTTCCATAATCGGCATGTGCGTAAACGAACAGCGAACCACCAGGGTAATCGATCCGAGGGGAAATCAGCGTGGAATCGAAAGTAATTTGTTGGGAGATTCCTGTTGCGAGATCCCATCTTCATTAATTATCAGAAGGAAAAAAGAAGGGCGAGGAGCACCTTGGATACGCCCACATCCACTCGAATCAAAAGATCTCAGTCGGAGATAAATGGTCGCAGCGGAGGCAACATGGAGTAGAGGGCGCTCGAAGACGATCGCGATTGCTATGGAAAGGAAATGCAGTACACACGGCGGTGTTTACTCCGACGCCAAAATGCTAAATCACTAAAAATGGGAAACATATGAATTACATCTAAATTAAACACATCTAAATTCGGGTGACATTGCGGAAAAAAATATCTTTTTCCACCGTCGTTGACCTATGGAAGTGAAACTTAGGCGATAAACGCTGCAATAATTCACCGATTCCAGACAACGCATAGAAGTAAGGATTGGTGTGTGCTTGGAACTATAAGAAGAGACAGGAAACGCAACACCTGGGTGAGGAAAATGACAGAAAAGACAGACGTCATAGGTGAGATGATGTGGGCGGACCACGTGCCAAGAAAAAACGATGATTATTGGACATAAACAGTTATCAATTGCACAGCAGGAGTTAATAATAATAATAATAGTTACGTCTTTATTTAGGCGAATTTTGGTCTATTGAGACCTCTCTTACAATTAACCACACGAACACAAACATCCATGCCCTGACCAGGATTTGAACCCGGGACCTCGGCGTTGCTATGCTAACCACTACGCCACCGAGGCCGGCAAAAGGAATAGTGAAGATGCCAAGAAAATGACCAAAAGACAGATGGAACAGAGATATCATCTAGTATTTAGGGGCAATATGGCAATGAGAAGCTCAAAATCGAGAGAAGTGGAAAACACTCGGGGAGGCATGCATCCGACGTCGAATACATTTATATTTTTATTGGTAGATGAGCTCTATACTCGTATTTGGCTGTCTCCATTCTCCTCCATCCCACCAAACCTCGTTCTTCGTTGCAATACTCTATACAAAAATGCCTCCACTTCTGCCTTCGTTTTGTAGAGCCTTACAATTACATTCAACTAAATGAATTTTGCAAAACAGCGATTCACCAAATGTTGTTTCGTTTAACGATATCAAGGGTACTTTTCGCTTGAGCATTAGTAAGTTGCCGTTATACTCAAATTTCGTGGAGACCCTAGTACCCGGTATAATTTCTTAAGATGAATAACAAGTACACTTATGTTTACAATAAAGTTTACATTAGAGTGTGGGAAATATGTTAGCAAATAAATATCAGCAAAGAAAATACCATCGATGGGTTGAAACACTATTATGGAGAAGCAGTGATAAAATCGCATGAACACAATTAAAATAAAAAAATCATGACTAGATTGAAGGAAAAAGCTTTGCATTAATAGAAAATTAAACTAAAATAACATACGAAAATGATCATTATTTTATTACTATCTATAAAATGGAGGTAAAGAAATGTAACACACAACTTTGGTACTAACGTGAAGATTAAAATATAATAATTTCTGCATAAAATTATGATATTATAAACAACATTATATTATGACCATATTTTCGTTTCCAGAGAATAAGGGCATTTGCTTTACTCTCTTTTAAGTATCCCTATCAGTAGATTTACGCATGTTTTTTAACACACCCTTCTTTACGGGTATTTTCCTCCTTTGGATACTTATTCCTAAGCTTCGCGTAGGGTTTTCAAGCCATAAATAATTTTTGTATATTAATTAAATTATCTGTTATTATTGCTTATGAATTAGATCTAAGTAACATTGATCTTGAGTTAAATGGAAGAGGAGACTTTATAGTCTCGGTTACTCCCAAAATAAAGAAGTTATTCATTTATTATTTCGTCTGCACCGGCCATGATGCTCGATGCTGCGTCTATACCCGCCCCTGACGTGGAATAGCGAAAAGTGGAAGAATTGTGGCAGCAGAAAAAGCCATATTCTCACCTGTGTCCTCTTTCGCGGGTGTATTTCACACGATCGCAATCTGCGCTTATCTTCGGACAATGGCTGCTCTCTTATCTCCCTATAAAAAACTGTTGCTCTCTTTTCCAACGCTCAACGAACTCACATTTTCTTTAACGCGGCGTCACAATTTTAAACCGGCGCTAAAACTCCGCGTCGACGTCCCGTTTCGCGGAAAATTAAACCTCTACAGCAGCGATATTCGCTGGGATGAGACCTCCAAAGATGCCATGCATAGATGCGGTAGTAATACCTTTAACATTCCAGATTCTTGAAAAACGCTTTGTTCGTTAGCGTTCGAGTAGATTTGGTTGTCATTGCTCGGATTCTCTTTTTTAAAATAGTTTAGCCACTGAAGGGAACCCGCTATCGTGTTTCAGAGATGCATTCTTTCATGCAATTTGAGGATTAAAAATGAAACTCCCTTTTGTAGCTCAATAGTAACCATTTTTACTAATGGAATAATATTGTCTAATACGCTGACAAAAGAATTCGTTTTCTGTTGCACGACATAAAATTTTTAATTTAGCAGTATAGCCAGCAGCGAAGATAGCGACAAAAATTTCATATCAATAAATATTTCTGCACGGCACTATTTACTTTTTATTTTTATATATAGTAATATGTATATGATTTTATTTTTTTAGAATTGCATATTTCATTTGTATTGTAAGTCACTTTTTTATATTTATGCGTTTTATATTAAAATTTCAGAGGTTAGGCGTAAGAGAAGCCTATAGGCCTAACTTCGCCAAAAGGGTTAAATAAATAAATCAATAAATATTTCAGATCCATCTATGAAGACTGGGAGATATTTGTCCTCCTGAGCAATCCTTAGATTAGAAAAAGTAACTTTCAGACCTGATATACAGTTTAAAAGTCGTACCTAATTTCAAACGAGCATCAACAAATTTATAATAAAATATTACGGAATCAATAGGATTAAGGATAATCCTATATAATCATGCGCGCATTTACTCCTAAAACTCCACAAACATTCCTCTTTTTATAGATATCGAGAGTACTATTCGATCGCATTTTTTCCGCAACTATTTGATTACATTTAATAAAATTATATTCCGCAATTATTGAATGATTTATACTCGTATATTGTGCGCTTTATAAGTGCACTTTCAAAGGTGAGTGGCTAAGAGCGACATAATTTAGGGTTTTTTACTCACATGCTTGGGTTGTACTAGTCGACCCTACTACCGAATAAGTCAAGTCGCGCTACAGTTTGAAAATAATAGCGCTACTTTGTAATAATAATAATTACAACTAGTAATTAAAATTTAGTTACATTGAAAGATAAGCCTGCCCAGGAGTTTCTTGGAAAAATGTATTATACAGGTATTTCAGTATAAAGAAAAAACTCAGGATGAAAAACAGCGTAATACGAATTTGGAAAAGAATTTAGGAGATATCAAAAATTTAAAGTTAGCAAAAATAAGGAAGAAGTACAGAAAGGAGACAGAATAAAAATCTACATCAAAGGGTAATGCAAAAACATTGGTTTGTCGGCAGGTTCCCGAATTAAAAACTATAGGCAGAGTATAGTATGGTAGAGATAGTTTTCTTTGTTTTTCCTTTTTATTCATAAACATATTTTTATATTGAGCTAAATAATAAACAAATACATTAATTATTAATAATCATAATAATAAAGCGACTTTATTTCATGGTGAGACTGAAGTCTCTTCTTAAAACTTATCCTAAGATTTTCAAATTCAAAGTTTTTCCAATAGGATGTCTCGCTCTTCGACCACCGGCATATTTCAATTAGAACATCTGTAAGTCATATTGCATGCTGTGCACTAATAGTATTGGTTCATTTGCATTTTCGATTGCTTTTGCGTAAGTAGTTGTTTGTTTGTTTGTTTGGTTTGTTTGGTTGTTTCTCAACGAAGTTCTGCATTTGAACATGATACAAGACATTTAAAAACGTATACGGTTTGCCGATGTATTACATGTACATCTATAATGTACTATATTTAACATAAGACTCCGGATTGGCGAAATACTATATGATACGAACCATTTTTAAAGATCTTGCTATGATCCCAACAAGTACCATCGCTACGTAACAGCGTCGCAAGAAAACGATAATCTGGAATACGTAAAAAGGGAAGGTAATCAACTTCCAATCAACGCACTCGGACGAAAGAAAGCAGTGCATTTTTATGGCGACTGCTTCGTGATTAGCTCACTTTCTACGCATTGGAGAGCGCCGTGCGTGGAATATTTCCGTCGACCGAAAATCGACAAATATGCATGCGCCGTGAAAATCGATGTGAGGGGGCGGACCATCACGATTCATTAGAGAGCGTGGGGCGGAATTTCAGACAGGTGATCAATTCGGTCGTCCTCATCAACACCTGCCCCTCGATGGGAACGTTGGCAGGCTGTTGGAAGGACGCATGCTCGTGACAACAGAAGCTATTGCCCTCTTTGGAGGGGCGAATGTACAGCGTCATCATGAGCCGACACAGGCCCTTCCGAGCGGCAATTAATTACACTACTGACAGCCCGCCCAGCACAGCTTCGGCCTGCGTGCGGACAGAATATTAGAATTCTTTCTTCGAAGAGAGGTGGGTGGTGGAAGCAATTCAGCGGCCCCCTCCCTTAATCCCCCCGCCTTTAAAACCTCCCAGAAATAACCCCTCCCCCGAAACCGCCCCCCGCTGCGTCCTTCTCCACGGTAGCACACACACCCACGGAATTTCCTTCTCCAATGACCTTATCTCCCGCCGTAATTACGTTTCATTTCGATTTTTCGGGCGCGGAAATTGGTTTCCTTCCTCTCCCGCAGTCCTCTCGGGCAGTTTTCCGCGGCGGAATGTTCGGAATCGAAATTTCCACGCGAAAACAGGAAAGTAGTGACCGACGCTTGAGTTTTATCCGACGGTTTGGATAAGGCCTTTTACTTTTATTAGCCTTACATCCTTAATTTTGAACAATTGATAGTAAACTCTGAGTAAATCGTAGTGACTATAAAAGTGTAAATGCTAATGATTCTTGCAGCGCATACGTTTATATACCGTTATTTTCTCTCCATTTACCATAATTCTGTAGCCGTTTGGCCTGAAAAATTCCTTCTGGTCCGACAACCCTTCATTGCTTCTAACAATTCCCAACGTAGAATTTATAAAATTTCCGTTGCTTTACCCTTTACGTTGCGTCTGCCAATTAATAATCTAGTCGTTTGTCTCGGCTCTTTTTCAATTATCTTTATACAAAACATTCAGAGCGAATTTCACTCACTGGACGATGTCATAGAAGAGACATCGGTTTGTATCCCAATAGGTAAAACCAGCTTGATAATGATTCTGAAAACACTAAAACATATCGAAAGACGCTTAGAGAACAAAAAATTGCAGAACATTTGTATAAAAGACGTTTAATAAAATGCAAACATGAAGATTCATAAAGAAAAAAGTAACGCACTTATACGTAGAAAAACAAATTTAATCGCTGAATAAACAAAATCAGAATATAATTCGAAATAAATGTATGCAAAATATTTTCCTTTTATTTTTCGTTTAAGGTTATGAGATACGAAATTATTTGAATTATCTCCTGTGTTAAGTAATGTGAAGTAGAGTCAATCTTGCAGACTAGACATACCTAGGCTATCTTATGAGTATTTTCGTAGTTACTTGTTACTGAAAAGCGAAGTCTGATGTTGTATAATGAGTGTGGCTACTTAATTAATATTGTTATGTAGATACAACTTTATTGCCTTGGTCTCAAATCCACATCTTGGAGTACGCAACAAAATAGTTTACAAGGAACTCAAAAGTACTTTGGCATTCGTAAATATATGTCTCAACTTAGTAATCATTTGAATACATAATAATACTTCTTTACTTAGCATGCAAGTTGATATCTAAGAAAATATAATTCGTTCAATTTCAGTGAATTAGTGAGATACTTAAATTATCCGTAACATTTAATAAACACCGTATAATGCTTTAATTTAATAATATATTTGTTGAAAACGGGGCAATTTTGCATTCGCCTGGGGGCAGCCTTAATCCCCATTTTATCCTGAGAAGTCCTACTTTACATAAATTCAATATCCTGTATTTCTACTACATTACCAAAGTATTTACTTCTTGAAGAACCTCTATTTACGGATGTTTATACTATAATACTTTCTATGCAGCTCTCAACCAGCAGCATTATTAAAGGTTTTAGCAGATATTCACCGACTCAACAGTTTGCATTCCTCAAACATTTGGATATCCATTAAACAGCTTATCTTATCAAGTAGAGACTTTTAGTGCATTCATATGCTTGCTGTTAATTCTTACACCTACCTTTGATTTTCAAGGAGACATAAAATAATCCACTCTTCTACGCCATGTTAATAAACCAGTATTTAGGAATTCCTTCCTCTACTCCCTCATCTGCACTACATAATTCTATTTTTCTATTCTATGTCTTAACTCTACCATACTTCAGTAGTTATTTGACCTGAATAATCCCTTCTGGACTGATGACCCTTTATTTTATTCCCAGCAATTCCCAACGTAGAATATATAACATTTCCATTGCAGTTCCCGTCTTTACTATGTTTGTCAAATATACATAATATTATAACAGCTTGCATCTGCTGTTTTTCAAATTTCTTTATACGAAATTTACCGTGCGAATCTCATGTGCTGGACGATATGCTAAGTGAGAAATTAAGTTGTGTCCTAATTATTTGGTTTAGAATAAATGCTAATGACTTGTGCTGCTCCACAAAATAAATTTCTTTAGTAGCCAATGATTCGACCATTTAGTTCATCTTCAGGATGTGCTGATGATGAACCAGGGAGAGTCAAGGGTAATAAATCCATAGCAAGTAAACACCCAAAAATGAGGGGATGTGAAAAACTTGCGGAAACCTACTGGATGTTCTAAATAAAAGGTGAGGAAAGGAGAAATTATCTGGAAAACAAAACATTATGAAAAAATGCAATCAAATCTTCAGTGATGGAAATACAGAGTTCGAAATACTATGATATAGGGTATAAAAATCATAAAATGCGAAAATATAAATGAATGTATAAAAAGTAAAACCATCTTTAAAATGGTTTTAAAAACACTAAAAAATATAGAAAGGCGCTTGGAGAAAACTCATGAACTGGTCAGTTTCCACTTCCCTGTTCCAATTTTCAGTTCTCGTCTTTGTTACGTCTACCAAACAAATATCTATCAAAAAGCAATTGCAAAGAATTCAATTTATTTATAGAAAACCACACCTGAAGATGATGCGACGCATCGAAACATAAACGTATGTTTAAATTTGTGGTTTTGTATAAATAAATTGAATTCTTTGCAATTGCTTTTTGCTATGGAATACCATCAAGTGAAGGCCGACACCATTATAATATCTATCAGTTTGTACCTGCTCTTATTCGATTTTCTTTATTTGCCGTGCGGATTTTATTTACTGGATGATATTCTAGTGGAGACCTTGCTTTTTTTCCTACTTCTTTGGTTTAGAAATAAAAGCTAATGACATGTACTGTTCCACAAAATATATTTCTCTAGAGACCAATGGCTTCGAACATTTAGTTCATTTTCAGGCACTGGAATGAAGATGTTTATGGAATGAGGGGAATTTATATTTTGTGGAACAGTACAAGTCATTAACATCCATTTCTCTATCGATAATATGGAATTCCACCAAGAATCGCTAGACAAGATTAATTAATTCATTGGATCACTTTCTTCGTCATGATTAAAGACCAACCCAACAGGGTGGCCAACCCCAGCACCAATAAAAATTAAACTCTTTCTGTATTCATTCCTACCCACCGTAGCTTATTACTTTGAAAATATAGATCAACATCACTGACGGAGATCATTGTGGACTGTTTTACAGGCTCAGAATTCTAGAGGAAGGTTGTGAACTTTCAGACATTCCGTATTTGACTCCGCATTTGGCAATCAGTCGATCTCCTGGGAAAAACGAAACATCCTGAGGGAGCTCTGAAGGGATTTCTTTAGCACCAGCTCGTCGCAAGCAGCAAAGCGTCAATGAGTTGGTTCGGAAGACCCCCCGTGGAGTCTGTCGGCCAATTGTTCGGGGGGAATTGATGGCTGGGGCGGGACGCACTGCACCAGACACTCACTGGACAGCGTGCGCTATTGGTTCGCTTGGACGAACTCTGTTGTCGGAATGCAAAGGAAATTGGCGTGGACGGGAAAGGCAGGTTGGAAGGCCGATTCCCACTTGTCTAATTGCACTGGAGTGGGGTGGAAAACTCCCACGCAAAAAATCGTGCATCAAAATACTGTTTTTCGGTTATTATTTATTCCCATTATTACATTTCAATTTAATAATCGATGTGTGAAGGCGTAACTTTGTGGAAAGCCATATGATATAGGATAAATCCTAATAAATCTTGTGGAAAATACAAAGTTTTCAGGCTTATTTACTATTCAATTTCATCGCAGTAATACAATGAGTCAGGAGGCAATTTTAACTTATACCAATATCAATAAATAAGTCTTTAAAAAATTATTGTTTTATCGTTCTGATACAGGCTAATCGGTTAACCGGAGAATGGATGATTCTTCTCAAATGAAGATGCAAACGGTTAATCATATTTTTCATGTCATCCCCAGGTTCTAGGGATAGTAATACTCGAGATAATAATTGCATACACGAACCGCTAGAACAACGGATAAATTTGTCAATTCGTTAATAATGTATTTATAATTGTTCGTGAGCACTCAGTAAGACAAAAATGGAAGATTTATTGGGTATAAATAATCAAAAATATCAAACCCAGAACAATTTCACGATTAAGGATAGAGTTACTACACTACCCATGTTTGACTCTCTTGTTTATAATTTAGTAATGCATTGTATAAGTGCTCTCCGTAGCATGACCACTAAAATACTTTTCCTAGAACTTTTTGTGCAACACAAAATTTGACATATAGAATGTACCTGAGAAGACGACACTTATATCTATAAATGTAATAAATGTAAGGCGACATTTTGCCTAAAAATAATGAGCAAGAGTTACACAAGCCGACATTTTTGTCGAAGACAATAGATTTATTTTATAATATAAAAGTGTGAAAAACGTCAACGAATAACTGAGCTTTTCTTGCTAGAAAGTATAATGTTCTGGAAAAGTATTACAATATTTACTTTTCAGTTTGATTTCATTCCTGAGCATTTAATCGACGTTTCAAGAGAATTTTAAACATTGCACGGTGTTTCATGAGTTAGAAAGGTTTGAAAATACCAGTTAATGCGCTGAAGGTCAGCAATGGAATTTAGAATGAAAATAAACTTTGGAGAATAACTAAAGGGATTAAATTTACTGAGGAAATTATAGTAAATAGTGCTAGAAATCTGGATTCATGGGAATAAGAACATGGGAAGAAAATATCATACAGTGGGAGAACACTTATGTTTAAGGGATGACAGTATGTTCGGGGAGTGAGCTTCAGGACTTTGATTCGGATGCAGCAGTGGCGTTACCGTCGCAAATTGGGAAACTCTTTAAAAGTGAGTTGGTGGCGCGGAGAGAAAACACAAGCGACAAGTAATAGAGTGAATCGAATTGGATGAGGAGGCCATTCCCAATATCTCCAATTTCAAAGGAATTCCTGACTCTCGCATTCCCCTCAGGCATTCGGCACAGCATTAGGTTTCCATGGAGAGCGTTGCTTAGGAATGGAGCGTTGGAATGGTGTAGCATTCGACCGCCGAATTTGACCCCAGTCCATCCTGTTTCCTCTCCAATGGCACGTTCGACCTCGGCTCCATCTCTGATTGGTTCTTGCAACCACCCCTCTTGCCACCGATGTCACGCACTCTCCCCCAACCAATCTCTTTCTCCATCCACTCTCTATTTACAACTCAGACGCCTACACGGGCGCCGTATAAATCTTCGCTACACTTCCCAACCAACTCTCTGCTATCAACACTATCCGTGTCATAAAGCATTTTCAAGGAGATTCAAATTCTGAAACACATATAAAGACAGAAAAACAAGTCGATATTCGGACCATAGCTCATGTAGTTGTTAATAAACCATATCGTAATCCCATTTACATCATTTGTTATAATTATATATATATATAAGTTTATATTAGACATTAATGCATACTCTGAAAATCACCAGATAGTTCCCCACGTTCAATAAAAGCCAAAAAAGGTAAAAAATGATTTTCAAAGATAAAGAAATTTCATATTTTTCTACAGGATATCTATTCTAACACTGGTTTCACCAGTGTCTTTGCATCTTCAGGTACAGGAAAAAGTGAAAGCACTTTAGGTCGTTTCTTTTGTACCTGAAGTTGCAGCACGCTTGCGAAACCGGTCGTAGATTAGATATCCTGTAGAGAAACACAGTTTCTCCTTCTCTCTTAGTCGAACTATATCGATTGTAGTCGTACTATCGAAAACAAACGCAATACCGCAACGCAAACCTTTTCTCAAATCTCGCCAACTTTTCGGGAAATTCACACTCACCGCATTTCAGTCGTCAATTAACACTCTGTTTTAATCACTCTCCTTAGATCCATCCTTCGCATAAGTCCAAACCAACAAAAACACCCTTTTCATACTGACCACGAAGGCTTTCTTGCAGTCCGTCTTTATTTATTCATTTCCAACTCGTTATCTAATCCATAACTTTTACTTTTGCCCTTATTATAACAAATAATCAGAAAATGTAGTGGAATCTCTGTCGGAAGCCGATTATTTGTATCATTCGTTCAATATTAACCATAACGCGTTTCACTACCCGTTACATACTTTTGCGAGGCAGAATATATATTTCATTCCATCTTCTTCACCAATGGCTTATTTATGGTCACTCATAGAACCCGCTAATCTTATGCTTTATCTATTGACAACGTTAGCCGTAATTTTACTTACAATTAGATAATAAATCTGACCTCAGTGGCAGAATTGTTGGTGACTTCTAACTCCAAGGTCCCGGGTTCGAGTCCTGGATAACCGGATTTTTCTGGAGTAGGTCTTTGTGTTCGTCGTTGATGTCTGTGATCGCCAAAATTATTAAAACGGATATAATTGGGAGCTACTGTTTCCTTCTCTAAAAAGGAAAAATAGTTCGTAATTTCCACAGCAGAATTTTATTGATTAGTATCATGAACGAGTTGACATCTACAGGTGAAAGAAAAGCTCTTTTTCATGTGTAGTTTCAGGTAATAGTACCCGATGATGTTAATTCGTTGAAAAAACTAAGCAAATAAAAATCTGCTGTGGAAATTACTACTTATCGTTTCTTTCGATATGCGAATTGAGTTCCAAGAAGTCACGCTTGGACGTATTAATATTGTTACTGATTCTGTTAAGGAAATAAAATTTTCTTCGACAACTTCACTCCACTTCCACAATCGCACCAGTTACCAAATCTCACCACTAAACCAAAAACTGAAGAATGGAATTTGTAATTCATCTACAACTTACGTTTGAAACTTCTAACATTCTCCATGTACGCCTTACTTTATCGCTAGTTTTAAAGTAACTTTTTTTTAAGTGGTGCGAATTAGGAAACTCTCCCCTATTTAAACTTCTAAATTCCAAATATTTTAAAATTCCATTGCTGACAATTTGAGTTTTTGCATTTCAAATTTTCTAACTTTATAATAATTCTCATATATGTTATGACTACTGATGATGCAACGCCTTATCTTTCCGAAGAATCGAAGGCGATTGGAAGTATTCTTTTTAAAAATGAAGGACTTTTTTCTACGACATTCGACAGTTTGCACATTGTGAGGCGGCAATTTTCTATCCTCGATTTTTTAATTTGCGACACGTTTTTATGAGAACGAGGAAGTAATTCAGTCGCGTGACCTGCACGGAGAGTAATAATTAAGGATCTCGCTGCATTTGTCAATCAGTTTTCCCCAAAGGAGCTTATCGAGAACGTTTTTTTCTTCATAGCAGCGTCTGGAAGTCAACAACTGACGTAAAAGTGTAAGGGAATTTCTCCATTCCTTTGTCATCCCTAAGTCCTCTGACGGCGGGGAAATAATTGAAAAGTGACGTTTATGGGATAATAATGAGCAGCCCTTTTGAATTCTCAGCTGAAGGGGAAAAGTATGATAAATGAATTGTCTGGCGTTCGGAGCGTCTCATTTGCATACACTTTCATCGGATCCCCTAACAACAACATCTCCGCCGAATCTATTTAACCTTCGTGAGACACCGTTCTCACCAAATTGAGCTTATTTTAATCCGGTGACTGAAATGTTATGTAAACTCTTTGAAAATCGATAGAGAAGATCATCGGAATGTGTGCTGATAAGGCCTTGATATCGGCGAAATGATAAATGCGAGTCTTGCTGCTTAGTTTGCGGTTTGTTAGAATACGAAGAAATGTTTCGAAACTTAAGTTAAGGACTTTTATTAGTATTCATTACCTTAGAGATAGAACAATAGTCCGGAGACAACGTCAAATATCTACAAATAGCAAAACGCTATTAACATATTATTGATAGAATACAGATCATTAACCGGCTACTATTTATTATACATATAAAAATTAGTATTAGTACTGGAACTAATAAATATACTGATAAATTCTAACTAATTTATTCAGAGAGTTCACGGGAGTTTAAGTAGATCTAAAATCTACATAATGATAGTTTACATTTAATAATGTTTATTCCTTATCCCTTACGTACAACTTATGTATATCTGTTGTATAATTCCAAGGTTTTTGATAGGTCTTCGCAGCCTCAGTATTACTTAAAAAGGTTGCTACTATCTACTTCATTCGTGATTGAATAGTAATTTCATAACTCTGCAGGTTATTAATATATGGCTAGTAATTCATAATAATATAATAATAATTACTAGTAAGACAAATTCATAGAATGATTTACTATTTATTAATTAATATATTTAATACTTTACTATTTTTAATGGCATTTCAACTAATTTTAATATTAATATTATTCTGTACTTTTCAGAATGAAAAAGAATATCTATTTTTCTATTTCCAATAACTATTTACAACAATACACATTTAACACCACAACAATTCACTCTTTATTACACTTTTAAAACTTTGTGGAAATTTCCCAAGTTATTCAAATATAAATTGTTTTTATGATGAAACATTCATACTTGGTAATGCAATCCTTCCTCACTAAGTAAGATTACGTTCTTTAATGCGAAAAATGACTTATTAAGAAGGAAAAATAAACCGAAAAAAATCAATCTATTCTATCGAATATTCTATTTCATACTATCTATACCACATACTACTAACTTTAACATTCTCATAATTAAGTATACATATGCGAATGAAATTCCTAAAATGATGTTTGAGGAGAGTGTGAATGGTTTGAAAAGGGAGAGGAGGACCGAGAATAAGTTATCTAAATGTGCAGAATTCTTCTCTCTGAATTTATCTCAGAAAAAAAGGCAATGGAAAGACGAAAGGATGTATCTGGATTGAATGGTTATGCAAGTATCAGAAAGTGTGGAGGGGTGTTATGAATGTAAGGCAAGTAACGAGCTGGAATTGTGGGAGCGATACATGGATAGATACATTGACCATTGGCTAGGTTTGGCCCAATTGGACCTCCCTTCCACCTGACCTCGTAGGTCGTTACGGTATGTACAGAGATTAATTAAAAAGCAAAAATAGTAGAGTGTGAGAAGAAAAAACATTGCAACTTATGGTTGACAAATAAATAAAAACCAGTTTGAGGAAAAACACACACAGAGATAAAAGCCCGCGAAAATAAAGCAGAAAAAACTCAAATCGATTAACAATGAAACGTGTTTACACTTCAATAACAGAAATTTCAAATAAAATGAAAAAAAAGAATATTCAAAATACATATTGGAAAAACACTTAAAATATATGTATAACGTGATTGAAGAGAAATGACCGTCGAAATTACATTACACACCTTTAACACACGTAAATATCGCTACAACGTAAAATGATAACAGTTTTTTAAATAACAATAGTACATCTAGATTAACTAATAGTTAAAGATGGGGATTCCAGGCAAAGGTTGTTATTGAATACTCAATATATGAAATTGAATTCTTCGTCAGTGTATTATTTGCAATAATAATATTAATCATCAATTTTATTCCTCCATTTCTACTCATAATATTAACAAAAAAACAAATGAAATTAAAAGGAGAAAAAGGAAAGATGGAATATAGGTTCCACAGAAGAATAATCAGTTTTGATTTACCCGTCCAACGAAAAATAGCTTGATTAGTAACCTGGATTTCGACGCGTCGCGTCATAATACAGAAAATAGTAAAAGAATGGCTCTTCTCAAATGAGAATTTAGAAGAAATTTTGTAAATACACGCATATTTTTTGTGCTTCTATAAACTTAAATGTTTAAACATAAAATATCTGTTATTAGCTTAGTATAAGTGCCTGATTATGATGCGACGCGTGGAAACATAGGTGACCAATAAAATTATTATTTGTGGTACGGGCAAATGTTTCAACATTTCATTTTTTTACGTTGAGAAAGATAGGGATGTATATTCACAGAATTGGCATATTGGGTTTAAGATTTGGAAATTTTCGCCAGCTCTCCAGAAAGTAAGGACTTTTCGAGGCACTTCAAGAGGAATAATTCGCAAGAATTAGTTATTCCTCAATCATAGCAAAAGTATTCGAGGGAATGTCATCAAAAGAAAGACTTCATCAGCCGTGATTTCATCAGGGTGTCACTCAGGCGCGCAGGATGCATTTTATTTAAATGCATATCCCTCAGGATGGGGAGTTTTTCAAATGCCCGTTAGCAATAGAATCGCCTCCCCTTTTATTTGCTAGTCCTTTGTCCTCTGGGTCGGAGGTGGCGGGGATATATCCCGGCCGTAATCCCTTGCGACCGAAGCTTTGCCCACAGTCGGTTGACCTCGGGGTCATATGGGGGGAGGCTGATGAGGGGGAGGTCAGTCGATATAATCCACTTATCGCACTGGGAAGGTGGGCGTCCCCCATATGCTGATCCCTTCGTCCAAGCGTGCAACACAGAATCCATTTAGGCAATATTGCATGGGAGAGAGGGGCGGTCTCTTTGGTGATGGGGGAATGAGTGCGGCCTAAACACGCGGGTAATGGAGGATACATTTTTCACCGCCGAAAGATGCGGAGGGAATGCGAGGTAACTGGACCTGTATGTTAGAAGGTCGGCATGTCTTATGCATAATGAAACAGAACGTTGCTCTAATCAGAAGTGAAAGGAGGTGGTTGCCGATTATTTTTTTTTAACCAGAAGGCCGCATGAGAAACCGTCAGGCCTCACGCGAGAAGCGTCCCGCTTATATTCTAGCATTATGAAATCGAAATCATAAAAAGGAAATGTTTAATTTCTAAGTAAATATTGGCAGGAGATTATCCTATTTGTTTCGATTTGACGGATTGAACGATAATAGAAAACGTAATTGTTTAAATGCGTGCATTTATTTCAGGTAAAGAGGAAAAGTTTTCCGGACGCTAGATGGGAATCTCTATAAAATTAAACTAAGTCTTAATTTACTGAATAAGTTGAAAGAAGGTACATTTTTAGAAGATGTAGGTAATATTATGCGTCCTCCCTTTTACATAGGCTATTCTGATTCTGAGTGAAAAATCAGAGAAATAGATGCTAGAACTAGTCGTTCCAAGAATGCATTTACTCCGCGAACGATGAGCGAAAGTAATCGATTAGAGAAGTAGAGTTATGCTGCATGCACCCCATGCCACACGCTGAAAGGAATCTTGCAGGGTAGATATGTTGATGTAGAAGTCTTTACTCTGGTGAGTGGCCAGAAGTTCTCTATGAGGTGTACATATCTTTACACCTTGGTGGACCCAACATTTTGGCACTCTCTCTCTCTCTCTTCTCAATTGGTAGAAATCAGCTCTTCTTCTATGCAGTGCTGTTTAATGCTAAGAATTTAGCAGCAATTCTATGACTCAATTGCCTTAATATACATTTTTCTTTCTCTATTTCCTGATGGAGAATTATAGAGTTGAATGAGAGATGATTGACTCAGATAAGGAATGATACAAACGGGAAAACTCTAGTGAACAGAGAAGTGTCGAGTGCATTGTAAAAATTCTCAGTGACCAGTAAACTAATACGATACTGACGTCTTTATCGGGCAATATTGGGACAATAGAGTCCTATCTTTCATTTAACCATTGTCAGAATTAGGTACAAAATACAAATACGCAACATGATGTAACATTTAAAACAAGAATACGCATACAGATTTTATGTAATAAACCCCGTAGAGATATAAATAACAGAATGAGAGAAAGAATGGTTTTGTGGAGGAAAAAGAACTGTCGTCTTCTATCACAGAAAATGTTTCTACTGCAGGAAAACACCCACAAAGAGAAGGGGGTATGGGCAACCAGAAAAATGTGTTGAAAAGAGTGAAAGAAATAGAGAGATATATTAAATTAATAGATTACATAAAGGATACAAAAGTTATTAATGGGTAAAGTAAATAGCAGAACATATTCTAGTAGAAAGAAAAACTGAAATTGAAGAAGCCATCCTGTCTGGTATTTTTGTAACTAGTCATCTAAATAGCAGAACATATTCTATGTTAATGAAAGTTGAACGTAAAAGAAACACTCAAATTTAATTGATAGACTGAACATTGCATTCTCAGTCTGATTCGTTTATGGTGTCAGGTATTCGTTTATGGTATTACTACACAAGTAATGAGGATAATTAATATATTATATTTGATGATGTGCTAAGTCTTGATTACTTGGTAATGCTATTCTTCTGATAACTGTAGTTTATGGCCGAAATTTATTTTCTCATATAATTTCTTAGTAAATTTGTTTCTATTTGTATTTGCGTAGGAAATCCAATATATTTGTTTCTGGAGAACGTAGCGTAATTGCTCTCATGCGAAATGATTCGTTTCTTTAGCAAATGTGTCGGTATTAAATTTTCCTGAATTTTTATACGTACTCAGTTAAACCTTTATTCTTTCTTATTTGTACTTATCTCTTGTGCTAGAAATTTTACCGCTCTATCTAGAAAGAATACTTCACAAAAGTGTTTTAGAAAACATCCAATTATATACGTTATAAGAGTGTTACAATAACTGGGTTTCATTCCGTGTTAAATACGATATCACACTCTTTCTATCAATTTTACTCCTAAGATTTCGCAATCCTCGCAAAATCCTTTGACTTAAGTAACACCCTCAGATTTTTCTATCGTTCCTTCGTATTTTTCGCTATGTATGTGTATTCTCTTCAGGGTTTCATTCTTTATTTCAACCAAAATGTTCCTATTATCTTCTTTATTTTAGGCACCAGAGATAAGAATAGATACTCTTGATTAAGCGAACTTTAAATTTCTGAAAGCGATCGTTTGTTTACCCGGACCAATCCTGACTTGTGAACAAGAGAAGAAATGTGAAATTTTGTGAAATATTCCTACTGCTGTTCAAGTCTCGTACTGTGGCTAAGGATGACGCAGATATACTCTTTACGATATAAGGCTAAGGAACAGGCGGTATTAGTAGTATATTGATTTTTCCTTTTACATTTATTTAAAATTGACACTTTCAAGAGTAACTTTCTGGAATTCTCCTTTATAATTAAATCAGAAACACTTTCTTTTCCATAGAAACTTTATGTATAATTCACAGCAGCATTTCTTACGAAGATGTGAATTCCAGTATTTTAAATTATGAGTTTTTGGGAGTAATATATAAATTTATCTTTAGGCTTGCCATTATACATGTCTCTCTTAAGAGACAACGCAGAGCTCTCTTGTTAGGCTAAACCTCTGTTATGTGTATTTGTTAATAGCAAATAAATTGCTAGTCTATGTATTATTAGATAATACTGCAATATATCATCCTATGAGTCTATGAGTCATAAGCAACTTAACCTTCCTTTTCCACAGAACTCTTCATACTCTCCTCTCAAACTTCTTTCTGCACACATTCATTCATTGCACAATTGTTATTGGCTGACTTTCCCGTTTGTTTCTCGTGCATGCGTTTCATTTATTACGATAGTATTCAGTTTCTTGTGCGTTTCAACGGACAAACTTCCCTAAGAAAGATTGGCGCTAACATTCTAGACACAACTATTTCAAGTTTGGTAGATATTTTTGCCTGTATTCCATGGCCGATCGTTTATTATAACTCTAGCCACGATATCAGAAATATGTGATTGCAGAATGGAGTTAATACTTTTAGGCGAGTCGTATTCCTTGAGCGTTTACCCCACCCACCGAATAACTATAAAATCAAACTTGAACCTAAGTAATTGCGAATATCGCCCAAAGATAAATGTTCCACATCTTTATGCGTCAGCGGAGATTAATCCTAAATGAATAAAGAGGTGTTTGATATCGCACCAAGAGAAGAGGAGCACCGGCTGTGAAGAGCAGAGGTAACCTCGATAAGGAATTCCATCGGAAAGTGAGAGAGAATAAAAAAGAAAGTGAGCTGACTCGAATATTCTCCATTTAAAACGCGCCTAAATTACGGTGAAGGCGGTGTGTGTGCTCGGAATCCCGAGGCGAGAGCTACGCGTCATGGATACACAATTAATCTTCCTTCCCTTCGATTCCTCGGCATCATTAAAAGGGTTACTGTCTCACACCTTCCCGACGCCACCGCTAACGCCCTCTATTCATTCCTCTTCACTCCCTCATTCCTCACCGCTTCTGCCAACCCCTCGAAATTCGTCCCAACCGAATTGGGAGAACCCATGTCTACGAAGACCCGAGGAGGAATGACTATCTGAAGGTACATTTATTAATGGAGGTTTGCGCCTATCGACCTCAGCTCTTACCTCCTTCCTTTTGTAGCAATCCTTGATTTTGTGTCCAGGAATTGGTTGAGATAGGGTCACTATATCCCCATCACTACAACCCGAATCGTGTTTAGTTTTGAAGAGTGAAAGTCGTGACGTTAGAACAAGATTTTCCTAAACTATTCTACCCAATTCCAATGAATTTTTCGCTACCGTATCCTGACAAACAGAAGATTCGTCATTTGTCTTTAAGTTTCGCGCTGAGGGAAATCTGTTATTCGTTTACTTTTGCCTCAGTATTGTTCATGGCTGTGATAACATGAAATTCTGTGAGATATAAGCATTGCTGAATGATACGTGTACCTACACATTAGTTGCTCAGCCAGTGGGCTGAGCTACTCCATCACCATCATACTGATCACCATCTACTGGTCCGAGATAGTTGAGAGAACGAAAATATACTGACTTACATGGGCCGGGATAATCATGCACATCGTACAAGAGATGTTAAAATATTGTTAAAAAAGGGCACAGCGCCCTAACACATTCATACCTCCTATCTCAGGAAAAGATCCCCCCATACTGCCGAAAATGCGACTACCAGATTAATATTGAACATATCCTGCTAGATTGCGACAATTACGATCTGATCCGCAGCTCTCTAAACATCAAAGGGGACATTGCCACAATACTCGGGGACAAGCATGTCTCCAGAGTCCTATGGTTCCTTAGGAAAACGGGACTTTTCCGAAAGCTCCTTTTTAACACTTAAAAACGGAAGACCTTGAGCTGTCTTGAGCTCTCCAGAGTCGGGGATATATGATATATAGTCCGAAACTTAAAATGAGGAAATAATCCTAATCCTAATAGGGTGCGAAATGACCTCAGCCGTCGATGCAACTCAAACTATAATAATAATAATATTGCCTTGAAAAATTTAACTGGGTAGAAAATGAGGAGATTTATACGGTTATGTGGCAAGATAATTGATCTTTCCAAGATTCGGGAATTAGATTTTTATGTCTTTCTTAGAGAATTTAACTCTCCTCTCCTTAAGGGGAGAGGGTCAACCCTGAACCCCCACCCTTTCGCTTGGCCATTGCTACATGGACACATACATTTGATGCTGTGAAAATTGTTGTTTTTAGAGTGATTGTTCTCTGCTTTCGTCTACGGATCGGTGAGGAATGTAACTGGAAACTACTTCAATCTTTATCTTGATTGATGTGCCTCATCCCCACTATAAAGCTATTACTTTAGGCTTAGGAAATCCATGAGATCATTATTTCAATTTAAATTTTGCAAACTAAACAAAGTCTACAAGTATAAAAAATTAATTTCAAAGGCATTTGTAATAGAAGTTGGAATAATAAATTATCTTAAGTCAAAGCTAAAAGTAAATGTGTACAAATGTTACTCTCCTCTCAGTGGATCAGAACTTTTAAAATTGTACGAATTTTGAAAGCTCCACAATTTTTGAGTTTAAAAAAGAAAGAAAATTTAAAAAAACCTATATATGAATATATTGTATGAAAATGCCAATTTTGGCTTATATTTTTTTTTCTATGAAGAGTTGCATTCATAGATAAATGAAAGCATTAATTTATTCACAAGGGTGAATGGGTAGCGGTATCTTTGAAAGTTAAGTCGTGCAGCAAAAATCCCGATGAAAAACGGACATGAAAAATTTGTGACTGGACCAGGAGTCAAACCTGGAATCTTCCGCTTTTCGTCCAGAAATCGTTTTGAGTTACTTTTTTACCCTATTTTAGTTATTTTCATGTGTCCAGTCCCTTAACCAATCACTAGGATGCACATACTTTGAGAAATGTTAAAAAATTAATGGGAATGCTGATTGAAGGGTGCATAGGTTTCTTTCGAAATCAAGCCTGTTTTTTCCTTTCCTAAAAATAGAGAATATGAATTTACTTTCACTTGTATATTTTAAGTTGAATCCTTAAGGTTGCATTCATTGTGTGCGCAGACACATATTTGCATTTCCAGTTATGTGTCCTAAAATATTTTGGTGAAAATTGTTGATAGAAATTACTGTTGAATTAAAAATAAACAGATCCTTACATAGAGTCACTGACGATGGTCACGAGGTGTTCGTTTTCTATTAAATGTTCTTTCTTTTAATGTTAATAATACCATTTATTACGATAGTATTCAGTTTCTTGTGCGTTTCAACGGACAAACTTCCCTAAGAAAGATTGGCGCTAATAAACTTAAATGTTTAAACATAAAATATCTGTTATTAGCTTAGTATAAGTGCCTGATTATGATGCGACGCGTGGAAACATAGGTGACCAATAAAATTATTATTTGTGGTACGGGCAAATGTTTCAACATTTCATTTTTTTACGTTGAGAAANAATATAAAAATTTGGAAATAAAAATATTTACTTAATTTGGGTGTTTTTTGGGTTTTTTTTTTGATGAGGTCAAACCTGTCAACCGCTAAATTACATATTCATAAGGGGATTAGGCCTCCATTTGCGAGAAAAGCAGTCAAACTAATGCAACACCGACTACAAAAGATTGAAATACAATTAAAAGGGAATTTTACGCATTTTATTTATCACCATAACAGATTCAAAAATATCATATTAAGTTTGTAATAAGTTTGTTATTCCTGCATTGAGATAATGAGGGATGCAATTTGGGGAAGTGACCAGCTAAATGGCAAGCAAATGGAATAGAATATTTATATTAAAGTGGAGGCTCTTAAGATCTATGGGTTAAGTGACGATATAGAAAAAGTAAAGAATTTTAAGTTTTCAATTCGCGGCAGTGAATAGCCGTGAGAAAGGAGTGGGAATATTTTCGGTCGTTTAGGAACTATGGAGATTGCGAAGTCAGCATTTCCAGTCTTTATTTTTAAACTTTCCATAACACATTTATATGCGAAAATTAGCAAAAACCTTAAAAACAACATGAAATCTTTTACGTACTGGGAATGTAATTTTGCAATTGACCGAGAAATCAGGACGTCTGGATCTTGAAATGTTTGCTTTATATTTGTAACCCCTTCTAACTTCATCTTTGAGTTTATGTTTGGTGCTGCTTATTTTGTCATAAATTCGGTGATGAGAATATGGGTCGATACTCAGGGTCTCTAACAGAGAAGATAAATATTGCCGTTCGATTGCAAATATGATAAAATTATTCGAAGGACTCAATAGCAATCCCGATAGTAATATTTTTTAATCAAGTAGAGAGCTATTTGATGTGGAATTTGATATTCCAACGTTTAACCATAGAAGTTCATTCAGCAAAATTTTTTGGCTTTTCTTTGAAAATAGATGAAAAAAGAGAGGCGAAGAGATAGATAAGGAAAACCGAATCATGTTGCGCGTGGGGATCATGAAGAGAAGAGTTAAATACCAGCTTCATAAAAATGAGGTAAAAGAAGAAGCCCTTATCGGAAACGAACAAGGAATTTAGAGAAAGATTCTGTCATTCTTATAACTGGATGTATATAAATATATGGATGATAATGTATGGATGTATATAAATATGAAACAACGTAGTTTATAAATATTACCAAGAGGAAAGAAAAGCTATCGAATGTGTGGAGCGAGTCTCGACATTATCATTTCTCGTAGTTGAGTTTTCATTCACTAATTCATTTTCTGGAGTAACTCGGAGTATTCGAAATGTCGCTTTGCTGCAATTCAGCACTCCAATAGTTTTTTCAGTTCAAATTCTTCGGTGATCGTTGTTTGAGTTTACTCCCTTTCACAAGAAAAGCGACGCTTTGGACGAGTGACGACGCAAACAATTGATTTTATTCATTATATATCGAACGCGATTGCGGGCAGTCAAAGTTCGAATTTTTCCTACTCTAATAGAAACTATTAATCCAAATGTAGGAAACTCTTCCTATATGTCTCCTTAAGTATGAAAACGCTTTTTTTATCTGCTTCTACACGTAGCTGTCTTTATTTCGCCGCAAGGCTTTTCATCAGTGATTCTATTTTATATGTAACGTTTGTTACTCCTGTAATCATCCTGACCCAGTTGTTGCTTTCTCTCTCTCTTCTTATGATTCCAAAGATTCAGAGTTCTAACATTTCTTTGTGTTTTCTGAAATCACTGGATCATTGCCATATTTAACACCCAAATTCTTCTACATCTACATCTTCATAAATAGCTTGCAGGCCGCCTTTCGGCGTGTGGCAGGGGGTGTAAACACCAAGGTTTTCTGTTACCTCTTCAGCTTATTGTTGTCGCGTATCGTATCGGAAAGAATGTTTCCCTAAAACGACATGTCCTCGCATCTATTTCTCTCATTCACGCTCATTTCGGATTGGCCAAAGCAGCAGAAGGGGGTCGCATAATACCGATTACTGTACCTTTTCTGAATTTATCAAGTAATCGCAGCCCAGCTTCTAATCTACTTTCTTTCAAGTATTCCCAACCTGCGTCTGAGAGCATTTACGTAACATTTGCTTTTCTATCGCAGCACCTAGAATTTTCCCTAATAGTTCCGGAATGATTCCGTTTTTTTAGGAAAGCTGGCGTGTTTGGCTGTAACACAATAGAAAACACTAACCAAATTATTTAGAAGGCTAATTCTTCTAATTATTAATCTCATATTAATTCAAAGAATATAAGCTCTCTACCCATCTTCACTTCCTTCCTTTCCGGATTTTTAATTTTTTTCTCTAAAAGTGATTGATGTATTCGCGGGGACAGTTCAGAACCAGTTCATAACCTCGGCGCTTACGCAGGATAAATTCCCTTGCCTCAGCGAGCAAACAGCGAACTGCGCATGCGCCACAGTTCCGAACCGGTTCTGAACTGTCTCCGCGAATACACCAAACGTGTTTATGGTTCATTGGGTATACTCGGTTACTCATTCTGGTGATCAATCTAAATTTGGCGAAGTAAATCACTTGTTAATGACCCATAAAAAAGACCTTTCTCAGTCCTCATTAACTTAGTTCTCTATTTCTTTTCTCATTCCCAACTGTTTTTCCGGGCCTTTTTTCCTCTTCCACCCGCATTTTTCCGCGCAATTGATTCTTTTGTCGGGAAATGGTCATCATATGAGTGGGGTCAATCATCCTATCGCCTTCTTCCTGTGTCCTCTGCCTGGGAACCCGACCTCCAATTCAGCCCTCAGTCGCACATTCATCTGTGTCTCTGATTTTACACTCCTCAGCTGTTCCTCAGATCGCCTTTAAAATCGAAGGACAATTGGAAAGTCGCTCTCCTCTTTAGACGTTTGACGGACACTTTTTATCGCTCTTTTTTCTGGTTTCACAATCACACTTACCCATATTTTTGTTCTGTTTTTTTGATGTTTCAATCACAATTGCCGTTATTCGATGGTTTCGCTGTAGAATAAAACCTATCTAGAGCAGATTTGGTAGAAACCAGTAGAAGCCGGAAAAATAAATGATATTCCTGCATGTACTCAATGTTTTCCACAGCAAATGCCCTCTTTAAAGCGTAACCTGTATAACTCTCCCTGAAATCTATATTTTTTCTATTTTATATATAAACAAGAAATATTAAAACCTTTGAAAAGTGGAACAAAATTTTCCTGCTAAGAAACGTTTTTAGTGATGGCTTGCTTTATTGCATTAATTACATTTTTATATTATTCCTATTTACCATTTTAATTTACTCTGCCAGTGGGCTGCAAGTTCATTAATAGGAATTTTATGCCATTTCAATAAATTTACCACATCCATCGTATCATCTTTGTATTAACTTGTACTTTTTCCATTCCTTAAAACAAAAATCGCATAACCATTCTATCCTATCTATTCTTTCCTCCTATCTATTTCTGCTTTTGAAATTTTGATATATCAAAACTTTTGTTTAAGGTAGCTTCATTATCTCGAAGAATAGTATATTTTTCATTTGCATCTTATGCAAGATAGAGAAAAACGTACATTTCTTTTACTCTTATCTCAGTCTTGCTCAAGGATGTGCTAATATGAAAGCCACTGAAGTATGAGTTATGCTGACAGATGGCATTATCTAGGTCACTCATTCTTGAATGCTTTGAAAGGTGTTATTCATAAGGTCGTGCCACTGCGCTTACGTGGTCTTCTTCCATTTTACAGTATAGGTCCATAAAGTTGCAAGCCTTCCTGAGCCAGAATGCTTAGGATGGAATCCTGAATAGAACAAGGAAAACCTACCTCACTCCTCATCTTGCCTAACTACCTAAATCCTCATCATTCTACCTACTCCTCATTCTTTCTCCATAACTTTTTATGGCAAACGGTGGTGTGATTGTGGATTGAACTTGCTTTTGGGTCTATGATTTTATGGAGAGATAATTCATAATTGGAACGTAAAGTGAATAGGATGTATTATTACTTAAGATTGAAAATGTAAATTTATCTATAAAAGATTACTTAGGGTATATTGATCATGTAATAGGTGAGCTTCTTATTTTTTCTCGTTCCTCTCTATCAATTTGTTTTGATAGAATTCTTCTTTCCATAAAAAATTCTTCGTGAGATTCAAATTTGATTTCATAACTTGGGTTTACTTTCCTCGAATAGCAAATTTATGGTTGCAAATTTCTTTCAGAATAGGAATGTCTAGATATTGTTGATAAGATTGTTGGTAGATATTTAAATTAGAATGTAATTTTATAATTGTGAAGTAATTACCATGTTATTATTGACCCTAATTCTAATTATACTATGGATAATAATATTATTAGAATTAGGCTATAATAGTATAATATTATTTACTATCAATGTATAGAGTATAATATTACGAAAAGTATTTAATTGCTTCATCCTGTCTCAAATTCGAAACATTTTTTCGAGTGGTTTCGATTATTTATTGTTATTATTTATTTCTTTTTAGGAACCTTCCGAAGACTTTCTCTTGGACCACCAATCTGCATTGACTTGTAATCTGATCCATGGATGTAAGGAATAAGGTAAATGGAACATTTATGACGTCATTTTCGGTTAAATTGCATTTGTTTAATTTGAATGGAAGTTGTTGTGATGTAGATAAGGACGTCATGAAATAAGCAGTAAGGAGGATAGCAATTTCGTCGACGAATCACCTCATGCGTCGGTCGTTCTTTTTCTTCCGTATCTTTCCCTTGAATTTCGCGATGAGTATCACACCACCTTCCATGAATAATATTATCAAGTCAAACTCGACCTCCTACGCATTGGCGTGTATGAACGCCACTTTCATCAATTTACACGCAATTGAGCATTTGCTAACATTCAAAGGCCTTAGAGAAGGAAGATTATGCGAAGATGGCCTGCGGCCTACTTATGCATCCAAAGTGGTCTTTATTCATCTCTTAAAAACTCGTGTATTTAAATTAATTTTATAGTATCGATTTTCGGCAAATAAATAATTTTCTACTTAAATTTATTAAAGGATGAAATTTCTTTTCTCAAGATCGATCACGATATTGAATTACTGATATACGTATAGAATGACAGTTATTATAATTCTGAAACATTCCAATTAAAAGTCCATTAAAAGTGGTTTTATGCTCTGTCCTATAGTATTTTCGGCACTAAACTCCATAATGATGCCTTATGACTCCTGACGATGCAGCATTACTGCGAAACCCGGGTCGTGATTACCAATTTAGTGGTTAATTAAAACTGTCATTAAGGAGTTTTGTGTTTCTCAATACTACAAAGTTAATCCTGAACTCATTAGTTGTATTAAGAGTATATTCATCATTGAGATTGGTAAAAGTTTACTTTAGGAGTATGTATTTATTTTGAAATTTAGCACATTTAGTGAATGTACGAGAGGAATTGACGATAGAATCAAAAATATCTTTCTGTAGATAGTGGGCCATAGTTAAAACCTTTTTGCGTATAATATTTTGGAATATATATGGCAAGGAATTTGGATGTATATTGGCTAAGTTCTTAACCAGATTAAGTAGTTGGGGTATTCAATTGTAGCTGAACATTATAAATAAACGTAATAAATATCCTATGACGAAATACGTGTAGGTATGTAATTTTGATACAATTTCGTTTTTCCCTTCTTCAAGAGAAAATATGTTTCCGAAAAATATTGTCTATTATTATTATTTTTTGTTATTTATTGTTCGAAATATATATTTTCTGCGGCTGATTTTTTAATATATTTTTATCTCAGTCTTAGATGATTTATATTATTTATATTTAACTTGGAATATTTCACGGTGAGGGCATATTAATTACTATTTTAACTTAATTAAATGAAGAATTTGATGCTATAATTGATGTATTAAAACATGTAAATCGAAGAAAAAAATCTTTACTTCGTATCGGAAAATGAAGATTGTTCTCAAAATTAATTCAACTTCAAATGGGGCTAAACTCCAGAGTGGCTATTTTTCTCGCAATAAGGGTGACTTATAAATTTGAATAAGTAGGGTATTATACCCTGAGACAGGATATAAGTGGCCACCCTCTCAGTAGGTGTGTCATCCGCCCACCTCGTCTACGGCCGTCATTAAATGGGCATAATTCACCGAGATGGGTGTACATGGCTTGGGCCTTATCACCAGAGAAGAATGCACCGCTTTGGCGTCACGCTTCCGTCGCGTCGAATCACGTCTCCTCACTCCAGACTCGCCCTTTCTATCTCTTAATCCTCGGACACTTAAGGGCCATAAAAATATGAGGATGACCGCCGCTGGTGACTCGTGCGGTCGCAAAGATGTTCTTGGGAACGGCGGTCAGATCCGCCGCAGGAAGTGGGTTGCTTCCGTAATTGGATAATTGGAGGGTCGATCACGTGAGGTGCCGATGGAGATCATTGAGACGACGGTCATCCCGAGGACGGAAGTATCGTGGGATCCCTCCATGGCCATCTGAGAGCCGATGCGGGAACCCTCCAGCCCCTTATTTCTTTCGCTTTCTTATCAAGAGAAAATCTGGTCGGGTAATGGGGAGCATAATCTAAATTATATATAATATGTCCTTAGTTTGTTATCCCAAATAACATTTCCTTTTTATAACCAATGTATTTTATATCATTCTACCGGTACCGGATCTACAGGAGAAATTACATTATTTTCTCCAGAACTTTCGGGTGCTAAATATTTCTTTCATTGAAAGGAGTAATAGTTTATGCCCACGAGTAAACGAAGACCATCTAATATGGCCAACGAGAATAAGAATACCTTTTAGTAGCAGAATAAGAACACCTTTTTGTGAAATGTTAACATTATGCGAAATTGTCAGTAAGAGCTCTTATTTGATCAATTTTCTCAATTTCGCCCTTCAATGAAGACGTTTTGTTAATATTATCAATTTATCGTTCTAGCCAAAAAGTGACGGCGTTATGAGAACGGACTACTGTCAATTTCCATACAATTATAATTATCAATTTTCTACATTTAAAAACGATCTAATTAAACAGAAGGTACCCAGAATCAGAGACTTTTGGATTAAATATATTTTAACTCCGTTTGATTTTTCCAAGTTACTTGCCAGTGTTTTTGGTACATACCACCCCTGTTGTGGATATAACTGTGGGAACGATGCTTACATTCTTTAACTTCCATTGTTCCATGTTTTGTTTTGGAATAAATATATGTTTACCTTTTCCAAATAGGTTGCCATTACGATTTCCCTGTAGTGGGCATTACCCGCTACAGGGGTTGTATGGGAACGATGTTTTCAATCTTCAGCTCCCCTGGTTACTTTATTTCTATTGCTAACTCTGTGTGCTTGGCTATTTTCCTGGAATAAATACTTCGAATATTGCTGTTGAGAGTTGCCGCTATATCTAACGTTAATTAACCCTTCCTGAATGAGGACTATATCCGAGCTATTAACTTAGATTGTGATTTCTTTCATGATTTCTCTATCCCAGTATAATTTGTATTATTATTATCATTATCACCATCATAATTGTTATTTGTTCAAACTTTGGAAAGTCTAAACTTATAGCTTCAATTCCCCTTCCACCACGGTTTTCTTGCTTCCGGAAACTTCAGAAAAAATGCGCCCTGTTATTTCCAACATTTTCACTTCCACGCATACATTTTCTCGGATTTTCTCATTGGTTGAATCTTATATGAAAATTATTTGTATTTCACTTCAATATTTTGTTAAAATTGAATCTTATAATGCTGTTAAAGATGTTACTATACTATGTGTAAACTCCAAACTGGTGTTCTTTACCGTTTTTCATGTTTTCGACATGCCAAAGGACATTCTGCCAGAAAGAACAACTTAATAAGCCTGTTGGAAATGAATAAGACAGTAAATATCTTGTATGGATTGCGTTTAGAATTAAATTATTCTCAGCCTTATGCCGCACTAAAATTAAGAGATTGAATTAGTTTATTCCTTTACTTTGAATTTTTCCTAAATATTCGAGCCTTCTTTCGAAAAAAGGTGTATTAAAGGAAAGAAAAGCAATGTCTTTTTTTTATTTCGTGCAGTGTCATATTAGCACATGAATCACTCAATAGGAGACTTGCGAATTTCGATAATTTGACGGCTTATCCCAGCCAATTAAAGGCTGATTGCAAAAGTGTATCATTCTGTGTAGAATTAATCTATTCTTATAAAGTTGGTATATTGTGACTATGCCGAGGACTCAAATGCAATGAAATATAGTTTGTTCTATGGGTCAGACCGACATTTTATGGACGGAACAAGTATTCTACCTGTGAGTTATTGAAAATAGCCTCCATCTGCAAATGTAGGTCTAAAATGCATGTAACTTGTTTTTAAGTAATTACTATTCTTAAAATTTTATCATTTACTGTGTTTCGTAATCACTATTATGCACTAGGTTTAGTATTATGCAAAACATAAACAAGTCCACCTATTTTATCGCCCTCTCTTTGTTGTTTATTCATAATCTTTTGGGTTTTTTCCCCCCGAAAGGTTTCCCTATCAACTTTCAGCTGCATAGATTTTTTTCCCACGACCAAAACCTTTCTCTTATTTGAGTTTTCTTATTTAAAAGATCTTTATCTTCGTAAATTTGACAAATGAGTTTGTATGGAATGGAGGCTCACCGCGCCCAACGAAGAGTCGAATAATTACTTTTCCTCTTCAAAGCGCTTTAACTTAAGAAATCGTATCGCTCACTTTTCAGTTCATCCGGACTCATTACGAACAAGTGTGCCATGGCATTCTTTGCTAGTATTATCACAACTTCCAATCACTTGTCTCTAGGATATAAAGAATCATTCCGAGAGTATTTGCTACTGTAATTTATTGATTTTAACTTATTCTGTAAATTGGATACCCTTACCAAGATGTTTCGTGACGTAGTTTTGAAATCGTTTGAAAAAAGAGATCATATTGTATGATACATTAGATCAATGAATTCAGTTGCTGCAAATTACCTTAGCTGTCGAGAAACGATAAAACCAATACTACTTGACTACGAGTTCAGTTGTTATACAAATAGGAAGAACTTTCACGGAGCAAGTAGTAATTAATATGCCACGTTACTCTGCTACGTTAGTCTGAGAGATACCTTGTGAAAAATCGGAGAAGCAGACGGTAATTATCATTGGCTAGCAATCCTAGTGGTAGTCTGCCACTGTTCCTAAAGATCAGTCTGTCCCCAGTCAGTTTCCTTATTCCCCCAAAATCCATTAGCACTAACTGCCTCTCATAATCTAACCTAGGTCTTCTCAATAATTCTCAATTCTACCATTCCTTCCAGTACAAATTTACCTTTCAAAGTCCCAGTGCAAAGTTACCCTTCACCCTTTTCCTTGTACCATACTTCTTGTTAGACTTCTCTATCCTTTTCCTAGGTCGTGGTACTTCTTCATTAGTTACTTGGTCTGCCCTTATGTTTTTCATCATTCTATATTGCCGTCGTATCTCCTTTGCTATCTAATCTTCTTTTCCCTGTCGCCATTTAACCCTTCTTCCTAAGGCTGTTCAAGGGAACTGTTCTTGCATTGGTCCTCATGAGCCGTTTGTTTATATCCAAGAGAGCATAGAGTACTTGTCAGGGCCGATTTTTGACGACAAGGTAGTGAGGTAGTCGCCTCAGACTGGTGCGGTCTGAAGCTTTTCGCGGCAACTAGATCAGCGAGTAAGTAAGTAAGTAAGTACTTTCTAAGTAATTTAGAGCTCAAAACAAAACCAATCTTTTATAGGGATATACTCGTATTGGAATGCATACTGATATATGGCCAAAAAGGTCTCCATGCTTGTCAAATTAGTTAACTATTCTTTTCCAATCTTCATAAGTCCGAAGGAAAGGGAAAAGCCATGTTTGCTGGTGAAATTCCATTTACTCCCATCAATTCATCCAATAATATATAGTGCCGAGTGCTAAAAAAATGCGGTAAGGGTTGGAACTACATGCCTTAAGGGCGAATGAATGTTTGAACCGGCTCTGCTTGTTGGCAACAGTTGCTTTTCTGGCAAAACGCTTTATTCTCCTTGTCTATTCCACACGCTATTCCTTTCTTGGTGGAAATGGAGGAATTCGTCGAATCGTTTCAGCAATCCATATCTAATTTCACCAAGAAATTATCTCCTCTACTCCAGGTACAAGCCACCACTAGTTTTGACACGAGGACCAGCCGCTACAGAAATGCATATTTCCGCAACAGTAACAAAGTAGCAGGACAGGTGAAGTCTAATGCACCCCCTGCCAGGCACCAGAACGTAGGGAGCATATGTAGATGCAGGTATGTGAATAGGAGCTCTGAGAACAGCTGGAAAATGGTTGACTTATCATCAGCTTTCTTGTGGTGTTGGGGATGAGAAGCTCAACTTAAGATGTTGTGTTTTGCATACATATCGAAGGTAGACAATGCTTGGCTGGTGTGGAGTATCAATAATAATAATATGATAGCGACGGAAGCCTGCTTGAAATCCACTCAATGCGAGGCGTTGAAGTCTTCCCAAAAGCCCGTTTATTTTATTGCGGAGAATTAATCGGCTAACTTACCGCCGAGTCCCTCGAGTGTGTTTACCTTCTTCCGTTGTCTGTGGGATCGCCGCCCCCAATAGTAGCCGTGTTTCCATCCGCCTTAAGAAGTGGAAGCCCCGCTGCTAGCCCACTGGGGGGCGTAATCACCATCGCCTTTTGAAGCGTTACCGCCGACGGCGGGGGGCAGTTCACCTTCTTCCTTCCCTCGCCGCTAATATGGGATTAGATCAGACCTTACATCTCGCCAGACGACCCCTTCGCACGAAATACTTCACGTGCAATCACCGACGTTGTTTCCACCCTTTCGTTGACGTCTCTAACATTTTACTTGCTTCGATGATGTGTTTTACCTTTCCCATCGTCTACGTTTAGCCGCAAATGATAGTCACAAGTGATACAAGGTACGTTTAGTCACAAGTGATAGTCGCCGCTATCGTCGGCAATTAGCGCTAATTAGTACTTCTGCGGTACGAATGAAGTTTAGCGGATTGTGCTTGTGTAGATAAAGGAAGTTACAACCAGTGAAGTAACCCAAGTAGGGTAGTGGAGGAATGTGGACTTAAATCCACAAGGAGAATATAAGAAAGTATGCATGGTTGGTATTAAGGTAAGAGTTAAAATCAAACAAAATCAAACTTGCTAAATGATATTTGGTGAAATTCCATAATAACGTAAATTTATTGTTAAAACCGCAATAAAATTGACAAACTTGTACAGTTCCACAGCATATTAAGTTGGAAGAGTTAAGCTGGATTTAACTGCCAATTGCGGATGGAAGCAAAATGGCAGAGATAGTGTATGACTGGGGTGTGATAAACCAATAGGAAGAGGAAGAACGATGAAAAATTCATTTGTATGGATATTGTAGCTCATCACCGAAATGAGTTTTTATAATTCCTGTTATACATTTCTCTACTAAACATCTAAATATACGATTGGTTCTTCGTTCAGTAAATGGAATACTTTATTTTTGGTCCATACGATTCTTTGGTAGATCAAATAACACGCGGTGCTCACGCTTGAATTACCCCCTCTGGAAAGCATCTTTGCGAAAATATTTTTCAAAATCTTCAGGTTAGCTGGAAAAGAAAATAAAATATTCAACTATACATTGATTGTAAAACAAAGTATTTCACAAATATACAATCCAATTCATTCCGTCCAATATGCAGCACTTTCTTTTTCTTTTCTTTGTTTTAGCTGTATAGACAATAAATAAATTGTTAAATTTTAGAGAGAAAAATAAATTTGTTAAACAATAGCTTAATTTTACCAAATTAAATTAGAAATAAAAATCTTACGAAATCGAGACAAGTTTCTAAAGAAGGGAAATAGAATAAATATTCTTATGTCGTCAGGGAATTATGTTTTCGATACGGAATCGCGAGAATTTGGACGTAATATATGAAAATTTTGCAGGATTTATTGACTATAAACTACCCTTACTAACCAAGGCAATGGAGAAATCCGAAATCGTACATTTTTCTGTATATTGATAAATAAATAACATTGAGAATTAATCCCATTCAAGAGTAACAGTTTGAATTGATGGAATACTATTATATACTAATACTATAAAGGGGAGGCAATTTTCTGAGATTTTTGCATTTGCAAATAAATTCCTTGGTCAAACTAACTGTCGTGTAGGAGTGATTATTGATCACTTCCATATTAACAACGACAGTTACTTGTTTCTTTGTCACAATCGGATTGGCGAGAAAATAAGATATTCATTATAGCGTTCAATCGTTGGGTTCCGTAGTTGCCTAGTATCCGGGCCCTCTGTTTTAAGGGGCCCCATTTCACGAAGTTAATATTTATTTCCACCTACGGTTTGTTACATTGACTATCTATTGTTTTTTTTGATAGCCAGGTAAGTCGTGATTAGTATGGTACATTTAAATTTTTATTTACCCTTTGAGAATAAACAGGAAGTTCAGATGGGGTATATAACAATAAAGCAATAGTAAAATCTACGGAGGTGGCCGTGATATTGTGGAAATTCATGATATTACAAAGATATTTACTTTTTCCACAGCAAGAAAATTGAGATATGATATTAACAGAATATTACCCATTCAAGTGTAAACAGAAATACGCAGCATTTTGATGAGTCACAAACAAAAATCAGAACATAAACAGTATTTAGATTAGATTTTGTTCATCGAAGAAAGAAGAAGTATTTTTAGTCCCTGTCCTTTCTGCAGGTGTCATTCTTGAAAATGTTGTTCCTTTAAATTTGAAATTAAAGTTGGGAGTTTGAAATATTATGGCAATAAAGAACGATTAATTAATCTGATAATTCATTCATTTCAAATTATTAAGTCGTTTCCAGTTTTATCTTGGAGAAAGTATTTATATATTTGAGCTATAAGGATAAAGAAGTATATTTTGAGCGTTTATATTATTAAAAATGTCATTATTGAACACACAAATGAAAAAATAATAATATATATATCAGTAATGTTGAATTGTGAAATAACATTATCATTATTATGAAAATCCTCTTTTGATACTTCATAACATTTTAAAAGTAGCGCTCTTGGGAATAAAGTATTATTTTCATTTTTTAAAGAAAATATTGCTTTGATGCTAAAATATGGTTCCTAAAATTCAAAATGTCAGCCAAATTTCTGGATGTAATCAACTTCCATGATTAAATTCGTAAAATGCTTAATTTTCGCATGTCTCGTTCCCATCTCACAAACAATATTTTATAGATTTATTGACAAATTTAAAGACTACTGGTATCATCTGATTATGCCTCACGTTAATAATTAAAAAAGGACAAAAATTTCTCACTCAATAAATTCGTTTAGTGAAACATAAAATTCCTAATCGAATATTGTTTGAGATTCCGGTTAGCCAAGTGGGCAACGCGTTCTACTTCAATGGAAGCGGTCCCGGGTTCGATTCCCGGTGGGGGGCCTATGCACGGAAAGACCTTAGCTGTCGAAGCACTTTTAACAATACTACTACCACTCGAATATTGTTATATAGAATTCCCAATTCATTGGTAATAGGATCATCTTCACCATGTGATGCAATGAAACGAGAATTCAACAATTTGTGCGGCCATCGAGCTGATTTTTTATAGCAGCGAAATTTTGTACAAAGAAACCGTTCTTTTTCATCAAAGTCACGCAATTTTGAGCCAAAAGTTCTTTTCGAGCTAAGAGTAAGATTCTTTAAGGAATGCCCTTTCGTGTGGTTTCTGTCTGGAGTTTGTAGGTCAAAGGAAGCAATTTAATTTTACAGAAGAAGATTATTCTGCCCGAATGAAACTGTTTCTCGTGTGATCTTACGGAAGAATATAACACAGTGCAAATTCGAGCTCGGGACTGTAAGAAAAAAACCAGTTTATGACGTCATTAAATGATATGCGAAGTTAAAAAACTGCGACGATTATGGTTTCCCTGTTTTATACTATAACTAGTAAACGCCCCCGTCAAGCATGACGGAACTTAATTTAGCTTAAAAATATATTTATTATCGTATATATCTGGTCCTCCGAAGTCAGAGACAATCCGCTGTAAGATCATACATATATTAGCATTATTTATAACATTTATTCCACTGTTTTCAAGTCACTGAAGCTACTTCACGTACATTTCTTGTAGAAAAATATAAGAACTGGTTATCCCCGTGTACTTATATGGGATGTCTGGAATAATCCATGAAATCAACATTCAACAATGGGCTTAATCGTCAAAGGGATGGGTTGTTTATTTCATGAAAAGTTTACGAATTTTCCGTGTATTTTATCAAAATTCTCGAATTTTCGGATCTACGATCTCGTATATCAATATTTAACGGCTAAAATAAGAATTTATGATCATTTTCCTTTTTTGTGACAATTGTCTCAATTTCGTAGGACCATTGTTTTTAATTTAATTTTGTAGAAGAAACAACCTCTGCAAGTCAAGATAACGTACTTTACATTCATCTCTTATGGAAACGTATTTTGTGCTCCTGGGTTCGAACCCGGGCGTTTACAAAGATGAGAATAGTTTTCCTGGGGGTTTCAGCATCGTAAAAGCACAATGCAGCTTGTTTAAGATCTCTAAGTCAAGCCGTTTCTGAGATAGCGGGACGGACGGACGGACAGACATTTGCCTTTTATATATAGGTATGATTATAACGTATATACATAAATTTACGCATACAAACAAATTCGCTGCCTTATATACCACCCGAACGATATAATCGAAATTAAATTTTCAGTCGGAATTGACCAAATGCGAAGGATTTCGTGAGAAAAGTGAATCCGTGCGGCATTCACGAGGGCGGTGTTTGGTTTTTTCTCTCTTCTTCTCGATATACAAGGTTTGAGTCCTTTGACGTGCAATGCTCCCGCGTGGCGGCGCAAGTATCGCTCCCTCTTCACCCCTCCCCATTCTCATGCATCCCACTCGCTTCGTTAGTGCCACAATATGGACTGATTTGACGGGAATTTTATCGCTCTTCTCCCATTCCCATCATTCATCATCTTCGCCATCTCACCAAAATGAGTCTCTCCTTCGCCCGAACAATAATTTTTGGCGCGACGAACTAAACGTATATGTTTAACGATTCCAGTGTTCAACTTTTCACGACATCTTGAAGGACTTGCAAATATTGGACTTAGTATGCATAGTGAGAGAGTATCCATATATACTATTGAGAGAGATTAGTGGAATTCTCATTTTCTTTTCTGCGAAAGCAGCTTCTTCTGAAGTTTCCTTAACTACTCTCTTCTGGCAGGAATCGTAACTGTTCCCACGGTACACATTTTCTGCAGTGTTTCCTTGCTTAACGACGGTAATCCGTTCCAAGATTGTCTTCGTTAACCAAAACCGACATTATCCAAGGAACGATTTTCACAACCATAGTGCAAGTCAAATACGCAGATAAAACTCATTAAAATAGGGTAAAAACAATTTATTCGGTTATATTTGCGACAAAAAGTTATCATTAGTGAAATGAATAGCCATAAAAGAAGATTTTATCTGCCAATAAACAACGAAATTCGTAGTAAACCAAAGCCTGCGTCGTTACCCGAGGCATTTTTTTATTACTTCCGCACGTTGTTAACCAAATTCGTCGTTAACTAAGTCCGTTGATAACCAAGGTACGTGGCACACTATAAGTCCCCGACTTACGTACGTCCACAAACAGTAACGATCAGAATCCTTAAAAATAATGCCGACTCAAACTAAAAAGGAAAATGTATTGCAAATGTCATATTGAATAACACCCCTTCTCATACTCCAAGTGTTGGTTAGCATTTTGAAAAATGTTCCTTATGTCATTTCTTAACGTTGAAAATCTTTCAGTAAACCGAAATCTCTTGAGTTGTATCATTTCAAGTGTCTCCTTCATGTAAATAGTCAAGTTATTTTGTTCTAGTTTCATATTCGCTATCAATGTTAAAGAGAACCTTAAATATAGTTTCCTTACGATATACATTGGTACGTACCTTGATTAACGACAGCCTTAGTTAGCGACTTACTTGGTTAACGACGAGTGGCTGTGATCAAAAATAGTCTCGGGGAACAGTCTTTGGCTCACGACGCCTTCTGGTGAAGATTGACGGTAAAAAATCTTTTAAGACTATTTGCTTTATTAATTATAATTGTTTGTTGCGAATTTAATTGAATAAATCATACTGACCATATTTCAATGACTTAAAATTAATTTTATCTGCATAATTAACATGCACTATGGTTCTGGAAAATCGCGGCTTGGATAACGACGGTTTTGGTTTACCACGAAAATCTTGGAATGGATTGTAGGCATTAACCAAGGTACCTCTGTACTTAAGACTTTTCCATATCACGGCCATTTCGACTTACAACTGAATGTTTGGACAGAAAGTTTTGGAAATCCGGCAAGTTTCTGTATTTTTCAATTACCAAATTAATGGTAATACGATAATATTTTTCGCGTGCGACAGTCATGCATTTTATTCTTCAACACTGAGAAATACAACGGAAAACGTATTAATTTCAACGTGTTTATACGTGATTTTATGAATATCCACTATTAAGTAAATTACTTCATCTATAGCTGCCAAGAATAATTCGAAGTCAAAGCCTACTTTTTACACTATTAAAGTCGCAGCACTAAGCTGAAACAACTGAGTCCGGGTGTAGATAAAGTTCTTTTAACGGTATAATTTACGAAAGCCTGAGTTTATACCACTTCATAATTGATAGTTTTATGAAACAGGAAAGTTGTATGTTTCAACAAAAAACGTCCTCATCACATTGGTAAAAAAGTGAGATGAACTTTGGTTGACTTCTATAATAATATTGATTATTATTATTGCACTGGAAATAAATAATATAAGTAATAACCACTAAAATAAAACCTGATATTATCTATAACCCAACATTATCCGTTTTTTCAAATAAACGGAGCACTAACATTAATGAATGGAACCCTTGCCTTTACAAAGGAATAAAAAGTCCTATCTGGACACGAATTCGGGACACTGAAGCTGGAAAACTTATTAAATCCACCAATATGGTTGGCAAACACAAAATTAGTTGGGCACTAGAGAAAAATTTAGTGAAATAAAGTCCCATACAATTCATATCTACATATAAGGCAACGAATGAAAATAGCGTGTTCATATCGTAATTTAAGTACGCAAGACGACCCTTCCGTACTAGCCGAAATTTCGATTGTCCGAGGCGTCCTTAGTTCACATAAACCCGGCTGATCGAGACCATAAGGACAAATTCAGCAATGCACCAGACCTGGTTACGCGTCAAGGAATTACTCGTCCGTTTGCGTACTAAAACTCACGGCTTTCGCGCGGCAATTGTTTTCTTCCCTCCGTCTTGGCCTCCGAATGGCTCTTCGCCTCCTCATTTGGCCAAAATTGTTCCGAAGATTTCGTTGAGCTATTAATAATCATCCGCTGGATCTTTAGGCGGCCCTTTTGCCGTCGATGAGATTTGTGGACACCTGCTGTGGACCCAATCGAGTTCCATGCAGGTGTTTTCGCTTTCACACCTCTCCGTACGTCTCCCACATTATCTCCCCGCCTCTTCATATCTCCGTCTCTTCCCTTTGACGCTTCTTCCGGTGAAATATTTATTATTATTTCCTGTTTTGACTTTTCAGACAACTTATTCAATATACCTACAAGTACCGTGTTCTGGTATATTTCAATATGCTTGTATTTTGTTTTGGTATATTTTTTAATTTCATTTCATGCGAAATTCACTGATTGAAATTGAACTTCAAAATATTCTCTGGATTTATTTCCCGTCCCTGGCTGTGCTTTCGTTGGATTTAAACTAATGTCTAATTTGAATAACGATTTTTTAATTATAATTTATAATTCTATTCTTAATGAATTAATACATACTCTATTTGATACCGTGTTCTTCCTACTGGTTTGGCATATATCTAAAAGTGATGAATTTTGCAAGGCAAAAATAGTTGCGTGGGTCATAGTTGCGTGTTTGCGGAAATAACGATAATTATTAAAAGTGATATAATTTGGGTGTTCACGTTTCCTTTAAAAAAATTATTGATATTGTAATGGATAAACTTTCCTTAACGAAGAAATGGAACATGGAATCACTTTGTGGAAAAAATTGAGGACATAAGTTGAAAAACTGTAAGGAATTTAATTTGCGAGATTATCAGGAAAATATTAGTTTAGTAATTATAATAATAATAGAAGCAATTGTCATATGAAATTACCCTAAAGTTACGCTGTAGTATACCACAACTGGTAATTACAAATTTACATTTCATTTCATTACAATTACAAATTTTACATTTAATAACAACACCAAACAATAACTCTTCATATAAAAGAAGAAAAATTGCCATATATAATAGAAATCTCCATTCCGAACACAGAAAATGTAGATACCAAACATAAATATGAACTCTAGAAATATATTCCGAAGAGATAAAAGAGGTCTGGAACCTGAAATCTGACAAAAGTATCCCAATAATAATTTCAGCAACCGTTATAATATCTAAAAATTAACGCTAAAATCTCGAAACAATTGGAATAGAAGATCAAGTTATTCTTCAACCAAAAATAACTGCAATGATTAATAATTGCTCCATAGAAAAGGTTTTTTTAAATTACCACTAAAAAAGCAACAGATGAACCAAATCCTATGTGCTTTGAATCCGGCCAGCCTCCGTACTTAGAAATGCCAAATAATAAACAATGACTTTACTTATTGAACAACATACATGAGCATGTATATGAAAAGACACTGCCATATGAAGTTATAATTATACCATATTCAATAAATACAAATCTACATTACATGTAATTACAATTACAACATTATTAGATTTTATAGCCATTACACATTACTTTGTCATAACTTACTAATATACATAAAAATTACAATTCAATACGTTTTATTACAATTAAAACACATTAAAGTTTATTGTAAAACTATATTACATTTAACAGATATTCTCCATTGTAATCTTGCTAACAATGTGCATCATTCACAAACTCATCTACACTGTAACATGTTTTTTCAGTGGACATTCTTTATGCATAATGATACATTTTTATGGTAACCATTTCCCCGAACATGATAGAATCGCAGGGTCTCTTTAGTAAAAAACCCAGTAAAGATTGGACCCTGCTGACGTATCCCATCTTGCATCAAAGAGGTGGGAAAAGATCCTGGTTGAACTTTGATCGCAGTGTCAGTGGCCGAAACTTTGGTAATCGAAAATTCAGCAGTAGGAGTATCCCTGAATAATGTGTCCCTCAAATGTATTCGGCTGTCTCGGACACCCCTCGAAGATGACCGATCCATCTGCGGATATTTAAGAGGCTGAAATGATGCCCCTCCCGAAGGGTCTGATCTTCCCAAAGACCTCCGATCGGCCCTCGGACGCAATGAATACGGAGCGAAACAGCTGCGTAACGCGCCTAGGATACAGCTAATGACCTTTTAAGGAAGTTTCCAAACAAAATCATCATTAAAGCGAAATCCCTCCCGCATTTTTTACTCCCGAGTGATTCGTGGGCTCGCCAC
The DNA here is from genome assembly GCA_000376725.2 of Ladona fulva. NCBI lineage: Eukaryota > Metazoa > Arthropoda > Insecta > Odonata > Libellulidae > Ladona > Ladona fulva. The sequence continues at coordinate 421,227 of KZ308479.1, read as the reverse complement.
GGCGGCGCCCCAATCGACGAAAGGGGATTTCCCCGGGGCCATCAATCTTCCTGTGGTCGACGCAGCATTTTGCATTTGATCCCGTCTCATCCGACGAATAAAAACGACCTCTTTCCCATCACTCAGCGCATTTCTCCCTCCGTGACTCACGCCTCGGCCTACTTTTCTATAAAGGGAACTTTTTGGGTAATCGAATAGTTCTATCCGTGGTTGCTGGTATTTTCGACCGCGATAACTGTTGCTCGTGCTTTTTTTACCATACTGTAAATCGAGTAAAGACATAAGGCGGTGTTATACGCGGAGAAACAGTGAGCTATGGTTAGAAGACTATATACTCCTGAGATAATGAAGACTTAACAACAACTTAACTCAGTATGGGAATCTCTAGAAAATTTAAGCAAAGAATTAATTTACTTATTAAGTTCAGAGAAGGTACATACTTTCTTAGAAGATGCAGCCGATATAATGCGTCCTCCCTTTTACATAGGCCGTTCTGATTATGAGAGAAAGATCAGAGAATTAGATGCTAGAATTAGTCGTCTCAAAAATTAATTTTTCCGGGAACGGTACGCGGAAGTAGTAGATTAGGGAATTAGAGTGCACCCCCATGCACCCCTTGCCACTCTCCGAAAGGTGGCTTGCTGGGTACAAACGTAGATATATGTCTTTATCTACTCTGATCGTTAACTTAGCTTTCTTTCATTTACCGAATCTCATTACTTTAGTTTTTCTTACATTTATTTTGATTCCAAAGTCAATTGTTTTGCAAATGGTTTAACGGTGACTCACTACTTACCATAACCATAATAATTTAAGCAAATGCTTTATTAATTTGATAAGTTTAAAGAAATGACGTTCTCAGAAGATGCAGCCAAAATTATGCGTCCTCTCGTAGCCTGTATGAAGCGCCATCCTTTTAATATTTATCTTCTTTACCTTTGTAAGGACTCTGGTCTTGCCTTCTTTATTGTATTATTGTATCACATTCAGATTTAAATTTCATAAAATTTGGTCTCATAGATTAATTAAATGAGAATATATTATATAATAATATATTTGCATGTTTGTATATGTATGCTTACGTATGCATGCGTGTTTATATATAGATATAAACGGTCCAGAGCCGATGGTTGAGGACGCAAGCCGGCCACTGGTACCTCTGAAAGGGGGAGCCAGAATTAATATTTAAGTACTGAAAGTTTTCGGTGAAAAATGCTTTATTTAGAAACAAATATGAATGGATGCATGGAGACTTCTCCTTCCAAATCATTACGACTTAATTCATGTGAAATAACTCTGGAGTTAAAGTATTGAGAGACTCAAATGCTTCAGGGCGCAGGATGCGAATCTCTAGAAGATAGAAGAATTAAACGAAGGTTTAAATCTACTTAATAAGTTCAGAGAAAGAACATTCTTAGATGATGTAGCTGATATTATGCGTCCTCCCTTTTACATACACCTTTCTGATACTGCGAGCACAATCAGAGAATTAGATGCTAGAACTAGCCGTTTCAAGAATTCATTTTTTCCGCGAACAATACACGAAAGTAATCAATTAGGAAAATAGAGTCATGGTGCACGCACCCCCTGCCACTCGCCGAATGGCTGTTTGCAGGTTATTTACGTAGTTGTAGATGTTGTAGAGCATGAGGAAGTCAGTGATCAAAATCTGATGGCTGTAGCAGAAGCAAAAAACATTATTTCCTGGTAAAATTAAGATAAAAAACACTTGAATGAGTTGCAGAATTCTCCTTTTTATGCATAAATATGTTAAAATGACAGTTAATCATAATGAGAATTAAAGTAACTCACGTAAATAATCTGTCATGCAAATATTATTTTTCTTAGAGCTTATTTTGCATATACTTCTTTGGATTACATTAGTCAATTTGTTTATTTTTCATGCTTTCATGTACATCTACGGTACATTTTGTATGCATTGCGCTTCTGATTTCATTCTAAAATGATGGAATCACTATATGTGGTTTTATTATATAATTAAAATGTGACCACGATTGGAAACGAAAGAGAAATGGTGATTATTTAACGCTAAGATCAAACTGATACAGAAAAGCTATATTGAATATTAGACGTTCAATTATATAGGAAAATAGACGCAAAGAAACTTCTGGCGTAACTTTACATGTACTTTTTATTCTTAGCATGATATTCTATTGCGTAATTGCACCAATTATCGCTGAAGAACTTTTATTGATTACAAGTGCTTATATAAGCCACGCGAAAAGAGTACTACACAAGGACGAATAACTGATGACAGACAATAATAATAACTTGGTTATGCAGAGAAGTATTACAGAAATGTATTCATAAAGTGTCCTTTGGCACGGCTATGAAACATGGACTAGCACATCAGCAGTGAAGGGGAGATTAGAAGAAGTGAAGATATGGAGCTGAAGAAGAATGATGAATGAAGAGGACCTTCGAATATCAAATGAAGAGAGAAGTTGGAAGAAAATTGAAGGAGAAACGAGAAGGAAACAGATCGGTCATACTTTGAGGAACAATATGTTGAAGAAGTCAATATTGAGATAGTGTGGAGAAGGAATCATTAAAAACCTAGGCTGGTTTGCGGAAAGAAATGGTTAATGTTGAGGTTAGGAAATGTGAGGGGATGAAACGATGGCTGCGAACGAGACGGCTTAAAGAGTTGCAGCAAAGCAATCATTGAACCGTTATCCCAGGAAGACGGTGCATTTGAGTCATGATGGAGATCGGATTCGAGTTGCATGAGTCGTGGAAGCTGAAGTTTACAGTTCGAAACCTGGAATCTAAATTGACTCAACATCTCAGGTGGCCGATCTTTGAAATCAATGAACAGTTTTCAATAATAATAAGAATAACAACAACAATAATGATGGTGATGACGATAATAATAATAATTTTATTTATTTAATTTAGTTTATACAAAAATAAATTCCATCAGACTGCCGTCTGTCGACAGAACGTCAATAATATAAGTATAATTTCTTGACATTATATTAGAATAATTATATTTTTTTGACAGCTCAGAGCTCACCATATGTATATGTGCAGTTACAAAAAGTTACTTCACTAAAGTAAAGATACAGTTAATATAATAATAATGACAATAACAATAATAATAAAGACAACGATATCAACTACTTCTTTAATGGAAATAGGAAAATAATCCCAATTACCACTATTTACAAACACATAAAAACATTCCGTAACAGGAAGAATCCGATTTGTCGGGATTCTAACCGGGGATATTGGCTGAGGGATTTGTTGGTATATGTTGGGTTATAACCCATACTAACTTGGGTTAACCCATACATGGGTTAGCTGGTCAGCTGTAACCACCGCAGCCAAAGAAAATCTTAAAGGTCATTTCCTTTATGTTTACCATCGAAACTCATACAATTATAACTAAAATCTACGAGAGAATTCTTGGCAAAAGCGACAAAGTGTCATTTACAGAGGGTTTATAGTGGCTATGAGTTTATCAGTAACCAACTACGAGTAGCATCGCTAAGAAATCGCGTCAATGTTGGATGATATTTTTTAAATCTCTTAGGTTGTTCCGTAGCGATTAGTGGGCGATAAGTATTAAAAAGTAAGGGACATAAAATATCCCTTACATTCATATGGCGGGGAGATCTCATTTAAACTGATTCCTCCTGTAAGGAAGAAAGTCAATGGTGTGAAAGCGAAGAAATTAGTCTTCCCTCTCGAAGTAATCGCAACCAGCAACACACGGTATCTTAATAAGCTAAAAATTCAGTGAATAATTTTAACGAAAGAAAGTAAGGGTTTTCCATACAAAATTTTATTTTTATTTAAGTTCATAAATATAATATCATTACAATATATCTTCGTTTCAATGCGGTAATATAGAAAAATACGCAAGGAAAAAATATGGGAAAAACTCGGGCTTACAAAGCTCATACCACAGCATTGTTCCTGCCGCCATCTCTTGATGAGGGGTGTTTTTTCGTGTATTTTGGTTCAGGAGAGAGAAAACTGTCCCTCTTTCCCTTCTGTATCAGTCATGCCCATGTCTTTGGTAATATGAATTTCCCTGAAGTATGACACAACTGCTAACAAGATGCCCATTTTACTGGTCTCTCGTTATTGAAATGGCACTCTAACCCAGAAAAGAATTCAAAGGCAAATTATCTCACCCCCAATCTTCCTTAACTAGCCTCATTCCCTCCTCTGGGCTTTTGATTGAAAATAGCTGAGTGGTAGAGGTCCTAACCAGCCTTAGGGCAGAATGATTTACAAGCATATTAAGATTAACTCGGGGTAAACAATAAAATCATTCTCACGTCCATTTATAGTAAGTGAAAAAAATGCAGCATAACGAATTGGCCATTTTATTTCTTTGCAAGACTTTAAATCGTCGAATGGTTGATAAGAAAATCGATTGCTGTAGATTCGGCGATAGATCGACCTTCAGTGTTAAATGCAACAGTTCATCCTTAAATAATATCAGCGTTAAGGCTGAAAAAGTGTACTTCTATTGAAAACTAATCCTAGTTTGGGGAAATTAATGTTCTCGATCCATCGCCGCTTCAATTGATATGTAGTTCTCTTTTTTCGTCGCGAGCCAATCGCCGGCCCTATTTCCATTTATTGCATTTCCGTTTCATCGATTTCTCGCCCCCATTCTGCCAACTCGCGTTTCTCTTTAAATCCTTTTATTTATTTATGCGCTCCCTCAATTCAACGGAGGAATTTATGATAGAGCTAAACAGGCTCGAAGGTATGACGGGACACATAAAGAAACAGCTGTTATTTTTTGCAAACATTTCCGATGGATCTTCACGAGTCAACCCAAAATATTATCGTAGCGTTTCTCCGGGAAATGCTTACAGAAATTGAACATTATTACCGTCAAAGATTACGCACATTATAGTTATAACTTTTTTTCGCTTTCGTGACCTTAGTTCTGGACGTGACGTGGGTCTTGGACCAAGTCACATTTCCCTATGCATTTTTCTCAAACAAAGTGTGTTAATTATCTCTGTTAATTAATAACTTATCAACAAATTTCTTGTTGTAAAGCAGAATTAAACAGAAATATATATCCGTATATATTTAGAATTATATCTAGATTTCGGATTTCAGGAGTGAAGCGTATGTTGTTGGGGGTAACTCTATGTCACTTATTCTGATGTGCAATGCTTTTGGTGTAATACTTGTTGATGATAGAATAAAAGGGTATATTTTTCCCGATTCTTGATGCCACACTTGCTTTATTTCCTCTTTGAGTGCGTGGTATTTCTGTAATTTCTCTGCACGCTTCTTTTGTTAGTTTGTCGAAATTAGTACTGATATTTCTACGAGGTTGGTAGTTTTACTTGGTTTGTGTGTGAGTGTGATAGCTGGTTGGTTGCGCGATATTTAGATTTAGATTTAGATTCATACCTCGCAAGCCGCCAGTGGCGCATGGCAGGGGATGTAGCAACACCAAAGACCTAACCTAATCCATCGTGTTCGCATCTCTAATGCTCTGCGGAAAGAACGACCAGAAGAGACTATCTGTTTTAGCGATTACTTCCTTGTAACGCTTGGTCGTCACTTCTTGGAGATCGCGCTCGCTGTTTACCGGAATAACTATGTCTTCAACTTCATCTAAAAATTCTGAATCGATGAATTTGTCGAAAAGCTTTCGTCGATAATCTGATCTTCTCACCTGGAGCTAATTCCACCCGAGGGATTTTATCACTGCCGTAAAGCTACTGTGGAACCTGAATTTTCCAGTGACGGAACGAGCTGCTCTGCGTTGAACCATCTCTAAATCTGAAACTAACCCTACTTGATGCGGATCTCAAACCGCGCAGCAGTATTCGAGACTAGGCCAAATGAGGGAAAAATAAGCTATTCCTTTCACTTTTGATAGACATCCTCGCAGGGTTCTACTTGTCAATCTCTGCATTCTGTTTGCCTTTCCTATAATATCACTAATATGTTCTTTGAACGATAAACTAGTGCTTAGTGTAACTCCTGTGTATTTATTGTGACGCACGAACTCTAGTGGATATCCTGAAATTTGATATTGTACGCTAATAACGTTTGTGGAACGAGTAAAATACATAGTAACGCACTTCTTAGCATTCGAATCAAGCTGCCAATCTTTGCACCAACTTGATAGTAGGTCCTTGTGTAGGATTCTGCTGTCTTCTTCTATATACTTCTATCTGTAATGATATTTCAGTATAATGTCACTATTGTATTTTCTATGATATTTTCTGGTGTGTATTTGTAATACGAAGTGTGTTTATCGGTGGGATTGTTTTAGTGCCACTTCCTCATGAATTACGTATTTTACATACAATGTCATGTCTCTTGGTGCATTCCTTAGAAGCAAGCGATTGAGTTTGTTCAATGAAAAATTTTGTATCGCCAATATTAGCATAAAAATTAAAAACACAAATCGTTTCAAAGAAGATACTCCCTGCGATATGCTGCAAAACGAATTTTAATTGCAAGAAAAGAAATTTGTAATGAACTTTGTACGATATATCGTGCACTTACAGAAGCCAAGGCGTTAAATGGTAGTGACTACTAACAGGCACTCTCCCAGTGGGGTGTCTGACGGGCCATAGTTACTACAGATGTGTCATTCAGAACCAAATTCTCATTAACTAATATCTGTACGCTTAAAATATATCATTATAGGTATAGTGCTACAGTCGGTCCTAGACCAATCAGTGGGTCAAATATTGAGAGGAGAGGGATTGCTGAAGAATATAATTGAAAGTGGAATACAAAGGAAAAAACAGAGGAAAAGACAAAAACAAAAGATAGGACATAAAGGGTAGGATGAGTTACCAAAGAAAGAAATGGCATTAAGTAGGGAATATTAATGCACGCAAAGGTAGAACTCTTACGTATGCGCTAGAGTTACTGCCCGGGAAGTGGAATGTCTGGGTTCGATCCCTGTCACCTGCATCTATTCCATGTGAACATTAGCTGTCTCGAGAAAGTTACCAGCCATGTTCAACGGCTCGGGATGCTACAATGCTCATAGCTGTCACTGTTTCCATAGTTACCCGAAAAACTATTCATTTAATGTGTTTACTTCTTTCCCAGTCCCCTCACAAACATCCATCTACTGAACAGTTGCAGTGGTAGACGTAATCAGTAACTAAGGACGAAGACACACACGACCATTCCCTAACCACAAAAATCCGATTAGCCGGGACTCGAACCCGGGACCTTGGGTTGGAGCGAAAGCAGGCTTTACTGTTACTAAGTGATAATAATTTCATAAATGGAAACTGAAATACCCCAATTACATTAATGCCAATGATTATCATTATTGACGTGCACATACAACCATAACAGGACCATAAAAATCCGATTAGCAGGGACTCGAACCAGGTACTTTGGAGTTGTAGCGCTAGCTTCCTAATTACTCCACCATCGCGGTCGGCAATCCAACTATTAACTCCAGTATCAATAAAGATTAGATTACCATGACAATTTTTCGAGATTTCGACAAGAAAGAGTAACGCTATCCATATCCCGCTATGGAAGATATTAACGCAATCCCAGTCGCGTACTTTAAGTATCGTTTGATAGTAATCGATTCTCGAGAGATTACTGAGTAACTGACCGTAAGACATTAAGGAGCTCTGACCTAATGCAAGCCGTCAATTGGGCAAACGTAATCGATTTTCATTCTTAATACTCAACTGAATTCACCAAAGATTCGCTTGGATAACGTAAAGTTCGGAAGCCTTTTTAATTGCCCCTCATCCGCAATTCACTGCAACGGAAAAGAAATCCATTTGTTTCCATTTAAGTCGTTGATCACCTCCACTTAAGTGATAGCTTCACATTAGGGGACACAGTGCATGCATGACATATCTAGGATAAAGTTCCGCTTAGGAAGCACACGAAAACGAGCATTCCTCCAAGAGGACTATTTCCCTTTTCGTTCCGTTTCCGCTTCGCCTCGACCATTAGCTGATTGCGAATTCCTCTTTCCTAAAGAGCTTTTCATTGATTCTCTACGCCAATCCCCTCTCTCCATCTCGCTATTCAATCATCTGGAAATATTCGCCCTAATATTACGCGCGTGTAATTTGATTAATCGGTAACTTCGCCGCGCGAAAAACGCGAGATTAATTAATGAATGGCATCCTTATTCTTTCTCGATCTCCATGGATACAATTTGACGCTTGTGAATTCCCATTGCTACGCAACATGACTCGGTCGCGGACTATTTGCTATGTTAAGATAATCCTCGCCTGATGGAGGAATTTCGATTTTAACATTCCTGCAGCTTAAGAATTTGAAATTTGTGAGCCTCATAATATTTCCTTCTCCTCGAACATTATCACGCTGTTTTCTCACATAGGTTATTGTTACGTAATGGAAATATAAGCCCTCGTACACTTACAGCAGATTTTACGTACCGAAAGTTTTATTTCCGTTATTATCGCTTTCCAAGAGGTTTCGATAATTGAGTTATTGCTCCAGCTCACTTATCCAGGGCCGGATGGAGACATCCGCCTCAGGGCGAGCCAACCAAAAGTGTGTCAATGAATAGCTGTTCTGCGATTTAACATAGCACTGTGTATTACATTTACATTGGTACTACGCAAGCCGCCATATGGCGTGTGGCAGGGGGTGTGAAAACACCGAACCTTCTAATAAGCTACCTGATTGATATTCCTAATACTAATGGTAAAAAAGAGACCACAATAGCTACCCATTCACGCTAAATTCTCTACTTAATGATGAGGAATTCAGTGACATAGTTGAGATATTAATCGGTATGTAGCATTTAAAATTGTTGAATTACCTATTGTACAGTCTTCACACTAACCTGTGTTGTACAGTCTTGACACTAACCTGTTTTGGAATCGTAATATTTGTGTTTCATAATTTTCCTTTTCTGTTCATTTTTTATGAAAATTTATTTCTAATCTTTACAATAAAATAATTCATCCGTACCATTTTGTATGCTATGCAGATGTGATTTAACCTGCCTTTTCCTTAAAACTTACTTAACTATCTGTAGATTTCGCATGTTTTTCACACTACCCTTCTTGTGGGTATTTCCTGCTGAGGTGTATTTTTTCTAAGTGCACACTTAGGTTTTTAAACACACAAAGTAGTTTTTTTCTGTGAACTTTCTTCATTCTATCACTTTTAAACCTCATATGACGAAGGGTTAGATGTAAAAAGAGACTTTGTAGTCTCGATCCTAATAAAGCCGCATTATTGTTATTATCATTATTGGGTTTTTCCCTTTGTATATTTAATGTACTCCTCCACACTTCCTTGCCCTGGCATTTACACTACGTCCCGCATCAGACATTAATACTTCATCTTATACATTTCCTTTTACTATTAAAACTGAGTACATCTGATCTTTTCAGAATCTCCTTGTCACATCGATCCAGCTTTTTCTCCGTCTCTTTCTCCCTCTGGAACCTACGTATTCTCATCTTAACCCATTGTAGTTATTCGACATCAATGTAGGGAGGATTGATGGAAGCAACAAGAAGATGAAGTATGGCTGAAGTGGTAGAGGAGAATGTTATGGCCCTTCGAGAGGATGAAGGTCGAGAAAAAGCGTGGTAAATGATATTTAGAAGAGATGATCTTAGCTTTGTACATACAAGAGTAGAGTCGCCGGAGGCGTAGCCAAGGTGGTGGTATTGGGGGTTCAAACCCCCCACGATAACAAAGCCAAAAGTAAACTCAAGTATGCGGGAGTTTCTACAAGCCTACTGGATAAATATTGCTTTAAATAACGATTATATCAGCTGAAATTATTGAGTGTGTATAAAGGGAGACTTATGTAAATGATTAAAATTTAAAGGAAGTCCATTTAGGCTTGTTAATTGGTGGTATACATTAAGTATAACCTCGAGATTTATAGCTATCGGAACCAAATTATAATTTATTTCGAAATAAACAGCTTTTTTAAGCAATGACGTGTATGGACTAAATCAGCGGCACACCACAGCAAAATCGAATGCATTGCATTCGTATTCACACGAATAAATGAGTTAATACCTCCTGTTATGGAAGGTGCAGAATTTCAGAAAAAAATATTGTGATGTTAGAGTCAAGATAACGCTTGATTGTAGGTAATGCAGTGTTTACTCAATGGCTCTAAAACCCCTATGGACTAATCCTATGAGAGAAGCGCTAATATTTTGTGGCATTGCAACATATATAACGTCTTGAAACAACAATAGTTATCCACGTCGCTGAAACGTGAGACCACGTGTAAAATTCGCCAATCGATATGTATTAAGTGAGCCAATTCAAAATGATACATAGCCTTACAATTAAAGACAAAATTCAATAGAGCATGGTTTGGTTTTGAGATTATCTTCACTTCGGTACAGAATATCAGTCTTTTCCGGTTCTTGGTTTTGGTTTTTTTCTTCGAATTGAAAGGAGAGCGGATATATTTGATTGAAAAAGCAGCTGCAAAAATTCCGAGTCGCCGTTGAGGAATTTAAGGCCCGTTAATCCGTTTAATGAGCTAATCCAATTCCTGAGAAAGCTTTTGGTGCCGTTTTCTCCACTACGGTTATTCAAATGATTACGTATAAATGAGTGCTATACCCTTTTCCGCTTTCCAGAGCACAAGGCTTTCTTTTTCCACGCATTAAAATACGTAAATGTGAACGTTCTCTTCGTATTCGGCGCCTTGCACTCAATATGTTATGTTATGAACTCAATATGCCCTATTCGCGCAGCTCCAAATTTATTTATATGTAGATTCTGTTAAAGTACACGGACAATTTGGAAAGATGTTGTTCGTTTCTCACTCTTCTCCCCAACTATCGCTGATTTACTTCTCGGATACAGCGGATTCATCATCAATAATTAGCGGAAAAATATCGTTTCTCACTTTTCTTAGTTTTAGCACTTTCAAATTTATACTTCCTAAGGTGAACATTCGGGGACAAATACCGTTTGTCACTTGTCTTTCTCAGCATTTTAAGAATTATTTGTACTAAGGTAAACATCCGTGGAGTATTCATTCCCATTAGATAATATTACGAAAATTAATGTCTGTCTAATTGGATACAATACATTGTATTCGTATTCATATTCATTGTTCACACGTTTATTGAATGCAAATGTTTGAGCATTTTTTTCTTCCTACATTTCGTCATACATTTCTCATTCCAAATCCAAACATCTTCAATGCGATGTTTCTCCGTTCAATCTGAAATAAAAATTAGATAGTAAACTAAATAGATGCGTCAGTCACTTGGAATTTAAACAAAGACATCGAATTTTCGCTTTCGATCCAGCTAAATGAAAACTCCGATTTTCGAATGATTTCCGGCTGCTCTCCGACATAAACCGTCGAACCTGTTTGAACCGTTCTTTCGCTCCGGTAATGGAATCCTTCAGTACACTTTCTACGGGTAACGTTCTGATATAATATTGCGTGAAGAGAACAGTGAAATATATCATCTAAAATTGATTCATCTACATAATCTAATGATTATCAATTACATTAGATTATATTTAGGCAAAAAAAACTGGTGGTAAAAAATGACCGAAATTTTGGTTCAATCAGTAAAATATGAATGGTTATCGGTACGTAGGTAGTGAGTCGCGTTAAACCACTTGTGAAACAAGTGGATTTGGAATGAAAAATAAATGTAAGAAAAACTAAAGTAATGAGATTCACTAAAGTAAAGAAAGCGAAGTTAGGGATCAGAGTAGATGGAGACATAATCGTATTTCTACATGTTTACCCTCAAACCGCCTTTTGGCGTGTGGCAGGGGGTGCATGCACCATGACTCTACCTCCCTAAACAATTACTTTCGCGTATCTTTCCTGGAAAAAAATGAATTTTCAGACTAGTTCTAGCATCTATTTCTCTGATTTTTTTTACAGAATCGGAACGGCCTATGTAACAAGGAGGTTGCAAAATATCAACTACACCTTCTACGAAAGTACCTTCCTGAACTTATTAAAAATTTTTAATCTCTGCTTAAATCTCCTATGTTTTAAAGACTCCCATCCTGCGTCCTGAAGCATTTGAGTAATACTCACTGATTTTTCATAACAATTTTTTACGAAACATATCGTCTTTCGCTGTACTTTTTCCAATTATCGAATCCAACACTTTTCTGCGGGGTCCCATACACTACACGAATACCCATGGTGAGGCCTGACCAACGCAACGTAATATCGCCCACAGACTTTTTCTTCGCTCCCACGGACTATTCTCTTAACGAAACCGAGTTTAAGTGCTCGTCCACATATACTATTGATGTAGAAACCCCATGTTAACTTATTTGTGATGGTTACTCCAAGATATTTCACCGATTCTACTCTTGTTAAAGTTTTCCCTTGGAGGCTGTACGAATAATCATTGGCATGACTTCTCATTTCCAAGAAATAATTACTGATCATTCTTCTATTTTGTGCTCTAATTGACATACTACAGGTAGATAATTCCTATTACTTTGGTAGTGTTTCTTCTTCAGATGGAATGTGTACAGATGAGGCTCGAAAAAGAATATCATTGGCCAAGGAAGCTTTCGTGAAGCGAAGGGAACTGATGACTATAAATCTTCATCTACATCTACATCTACATAAGTACCCTGCAAGCCGCCTTCCGGCGTGTGGCAGGGGGTGTAAACACCAAGGGTACAATTACTTATTTAATTTATTATTATCGCGTATCGTTCGCGGAAAAAAAGAGTCTCTAAAACGACTTGTCCTCGCGTCTATTTCTCTTATTTTACGCTCACTGTCGGATCGGGCAAAGTAGCAGGGGGGTCGCATAATATCANGGAAAAACAAAACTTTCAATTGAAGTGTAGCGGAGAATGTAACACAAAAACCTTTTTGTTTCAAGGTAGAAAAATATTTTATATCGTGGCCTCTTTCCTATTATTTACCGTATGGAAACCATCCGCACACAAAAAGTTAGGCATGATTTCAAGAGTTGGTCTGCAGTAAAAAAATCTGGCGAGATAAAATTCCCTCTCAAAGGGTCTGGATCTTGAGCGACTGTTTAAAGAGTTCCCATGCGAAGGATAAATATGCCGAATCGAAGCTCTATCGTCGAGTTTTACGAGAGCAAGAAAGTTTCGTCGTTTTTTCCTTTTAAGATCGAAAATCCTTTGGCGGGGATTCCTCGCTTCTTTCTAAAAAATAATTCCCGAGGAAGAAAGGCTTTATTAAAAACTCGAGAGGGGAAAAAGGAGTTGGAAAAGGAGATATCGCACAGTTGCCAAGTTTTGTTTGTTTCGTCGATTGGCCTTAACCGAATCCTCCATTCGGTTGAGAATTTGAGGCTTAAAATTCTGGATTCTTTTATCAAACGATGGGAATCGGGCATTAAATTCACCGAATTGGAAACTACATTGAAAAGTTTTATTTGAAGGGACGGTTCATCAGTTTCTTCTTCGAAGTTGTAACAGGAATGAATTCCGGAGTACCATATATGCCAAGTTTGATTGTTATTTACCGAATACATAATGAGAAATTAACCCCACCTGAGAAGAAAAATATAAAATTCGTGACAAAGAAGCGATTCAGCCGTTTCTGAGGGGAACTTCATGAAAGTGAAATAAGTCCACAATTTATTAGCATCCGCTCTCAATAATCGTAGTTATCATCAGAACAGAAAGTGCCGATGTATATCGGGTTTCTTTTTGTTTCCTATATTTACCCCAGCATTCTGTACTTGTGGCCTGATGATAGTTGAAACCAGTCGCTAATTGTTTGACTTCCTGTGGAATTGGGATCAAGTTGTTTCTGTCTTCGCTATGAATCTTAACATGCTGTGGAATTGCTAAACTCAATCGCCAAGTTCTATACACCTTTCCAATTACATCTACATCTACATAAGTACCCTGCAGGCCGCTTTCCGGCGTGTGGCAGGGCGTGTAAACACCAAGAGTAGAATTACTTCTTAGATAAGGGGCGACGCTTTCTGCCATTTCTTTCAATACTCTAGCTGGAATACCCTCTGGACCCGGCGATTTGTTTGGCTTAATATTACGTAAGAGTTTTGCTATTCCATCTTCAGTAAAGCATATACTTTCCATTGACGAGAGCTCATTGACTTGATAAATAAATCTGGAAAAGATTGGTAAAAACTTTGTTGTGGGTATTTCTGCGAAACGCGGACCTTAAGATAGGAGGGTATCGGAAGATTAGAGGCTGAGATGTGGGTATGGCGTAGAATGGAAAGGATAAGTTAGGTTCCTAGAAACACAAACACATAGTTACTAGAGATGGGCGGAGTAACGGAGTAATTAAACGTTACAGGTGAAATGGGTGGGCCAAATATTGAGAGGAGAGGGATTGCTAAAGAATGTAATTGAGGATAGAATACAAGGGAAAAAGTAGAGACGAAGACAAAAGTTGTTAGATGACATAAAGGGTGGAGTAAGTTACCAGGAAGTGAAGGAAATGGGGATGGGTGGAGAATATTAGGGCACATAAACCTACCAAAAGGTAAATAACTTATGTATGTATCGGTTGAATTCCGAATCGAAGCTCTGGTTTACACCCTCTGCTCTGCCTTTTGACATTTGACTCGAGAGTGCAAATGAAAGTACAGGCGTACATTGTGAGCGGTAATTTATGTATTTCGCGGTTGGTAGGGGACTCTTATGGAAGATCGAACTATAGTTCAGTTTTGACAAATCTCACTGATATGCGAAGGATTTATATATATTTAATAAGACGAGGAAGAGGATAGACCGGGAAAGATGATTTAAATGTGGATCGCTGGAAGACGCCACAACATCGCTCCTCCGTTTCTAGCATAATAACAATCCCCCTTGAGTGTGTTTCTCTCCCTTGCTCATTAGTCCCCATTCAGAGAGCGGGGGGGGCGCTGAGGGGGCGTTTGGGGGGGCGGAGGATCCTCGTCACGCGAGGAATGATGATGGAAGACCAAATCGGTGGCACTTCTCTCTCGTCAGTATGCGCTGCCAATGGCTCTCCGAGAGAATCAAAAATACTGCCATCTGGGGATTCTTTTCTCCTTCACGCCGTATTTGCCACATGCACCCCTGGATGATCCCTGCTACCAAATGCCCTGGCTGATGCAAATAGCCTACTTCGGAGGTTCAAAACTCCTCATTGACTGAGACTCCGACATGTGAATCACTGGCGACCTCTATAAACATTACGCTAGAAACGGCATTTAAAATAAACGCGACATGCAGGCTTTTATTAATCTTCACTTAACTTCATTAATGCTCTGGTCACAAAAATTCCCGAGAGCAAGAGCCAAAAATAGTGATGTGCGAGTGAAATACAAAAAAGAATAATAATGAGCGTGGTGGATACCTTTAGCAACCGAATAATAATGTGATTGGTCCATAAAAACAAACACAAGTAAGTATAGGACAAGTAAAGTGGGATATATAAGATATAAACAATCATAAATGAAGGTAAATTAATAGGCTACAGGAAACGGAATACAAAAGAGAAAATATGAACACAAAATCAATATAAAAGGTAAATAAAATACATTAAAAAATAGATATCATTATCATAAATACTAGTATAAATTTATTTCCAAATTTCGGTCGCGGTTAGACACAAGTCTGGTGGCAGCTTTATCACAATATATAAACTTATTAAAAAAAAGACAGTATAATAGATAATCCATATTACACCCTTTGCATTAAATTTACTAAATTTAAATAACAAATTTATTCAACTTACATTTCTATGTCACAAAAAACCCAGCATCTTTTTTTAAGATCCTTTTTATTCTTAGTTAAGGGTATGAAGACCTCTTCAGGAAAACTTTTCCGCTCTTTAATCCCTCTTTTTATGAAGGAATACTTAGATAAATCTCTTCTTTGTTTTCTCAGCTTTAACTTTTATTTATGATCCCATCGAGCAATTTAAATCTGTTCTTCTATTCTGTTTCTCAACTCATTCCAATCCTCGCCTCCGTTTCTCACCTGATATTATTACTATTATGTGTTATTATAGTATTCCTTTTACACTAGTATTATTATGTTAATAATATTATTAACAATTTAAGTAATACACGCATTCATATATAGATAGAATATACTAATCCTCTTCGAATACGATGCATGAAAGTCCATGTACATATATCCGCCTAAAATAAGAGAACAAAACGCTGCCCAATTTATAATTTCGGTCTTTGATTAAATCTCTTCCCCTCACAGATATAAGGCTTCTTTTATGGCGCAACATTGTCGATTTTTATCGTATGTGGATGGACCTAAAGGGAGAGGAAGACCGATAAAAAGCTGGTCATATGTGGTGATCGAGATACTGAATAGAATAAGCATGCTGTAGGAAAAAATGGAGAATGCGCGACAAGATGCATGGATATTTCTTAAAGACATATGCAAGAAGTATACACTGTGAATATGCTGACTGATGCATGCTTACCCCCAGAAAATAGCGGTCACAGCGTGACAACATCAGTTATGATTTGTAGTACTCTTTTCCGTGTATCTGTTCAACCTTGCGAAACTTACGGCTGAAAATTGCGCACAAGTCCTCCTTGTAGTACATTTCTTTTGAAGTCGCTTTTTGTTTTCAGCGTCTCAATCGATTCCCTCGTGGGTTTCACTTGATAATTGCTTCGTGTGGGACTGAGGGAATCGCCAGCGCGAGAGTCACGTATTCCGCGCGACGACTCAAAGGCGCCGAAATTTGCAGCGTCACGAGGATGAGATGCACTAATGAGAAATTCGACACTCGAGGAAACCAATGGAATTCTTTGGGTTGCAAAAAAATAAGTGCTCGGGCAAGGAGTTAATTCGTCATTATAAGGTATTGTAGCTTTTGGTTGAGTGACGCCTGTATTTCTGAAAACATATCAGGGGAGCATTCCGAGAAAATGGCTGACCGGGGTTCGAACCAGGAATGTCCGGTTGCTAGGATGATTTTCAGTTAGGTCGCTATAACCGAACGATTCCACTCCTAATAAAACCAGCGTGGCCATCCAGGTCTCCGTGTATAACCAGGGCTTAAAAGTTTTAGTCATGTAATTTCCTCTAAGAATTTTTGGGAAACTAGTATTTCTACTGAAAAACTAGATTCGGCTAGAAAATAATCTCAGCTTGCTCTAATCATGCTAATTTAAACCGTAATCGTTCATATATTGAGAATTTGAACAAATCTTACACTCATTCTGAAAGGTATGCTAAAGAAACCTGTTTTAATGATAAAATATGTTTTTGCCCATCAATTTAAGCAAAAATGTGTCTTATGTCGTGCAGTTAGTTCCAAAGTAGTCGCTATTTAATGCTTAAATACCAGATTGATTTAATTTCAGTTATAGAAACAATATCAACGGCAAGTACCCATTTCACTGATTATTAGTTTCGTAAACTTGAAATAAGTTAAGTTCAAACTTAATTCAGTGAGGTGTAACTCGTATATTCGATAATTTAAGACTTAATAGCACTAACTTGCATTAACAGTGCAATGATACCATCAAGGATCAACGCGCATGCGTCAAAATATTTTATCGCTATGTTTCGCGCATGCGCGATGAGGTGTCCTGAATATAACGTGCTGCTTGCATGAGTCTGCAGAGGAATACTCTCTTTATTTCTTTTATTATGTCAAGTGAAAGTGTAATGCTATCATTGAGTTTACTTAGGGATGAAATACGTAATTGTTAATACAATTTTGTTGTTAAAAATGAAGTAAATGTGTCATGTCATGTCACTCGAGTATGGCCTAGCGTTTTATAGACAGTAAAATGTTTAACATGCATTACGCTGGTGCATGCGGCCTCTTTATGTCAAAAGGATCCGTACGTGACAATTAGTGCTGCGAGATTCGTCTATTCGCAAGCTGAATCACCCTGCGTTGATTTGCGACAATATTTTGCGAGATTTTCGGGTCTGATGATATGAAATGAACCGTTGGCTTAGCGATGGTTGAGAGTGCGGCTGTACCCGCTCTTTTAAGAGCGACCCCCCGCGGGTTAACCAAAGGAGAGGAGGCCTTATGTATGGGCGATGCGACGGATGAGATGAAAGATTGAAGAGGCGTGGGCGGGATTCAAGGTGTATGACGCAAAAGGTTACCTTTGGGGGTAAATAATGAATAATTTACGATCACCGCCCGGATAATGCAGAAGAAGTCAGCGGCCAGCGCTGTTTGTTTGTTTTCTTCGCCATGGTTATCATTAACACACGCATCTTTTGTCCCGCAGATCATGATCCTACGTTCACTTGAAATTCGCGATGGCTCAGTTCACGATTCACGCCGCTTTCTTTCGTGATCATGACGGCAGAAGCTAAGCAAGGGCCGGCTTGAGACCCTGGGCCTCCTCCAGCTATCGGTAGATATTGATTTTGCGCAGCATCTAGCGCGAGCATGCATTGCAAATATTCAGTTTAGTAGAGTTTTAATTTTGTTATTCGCTTTTGTAAAGTGTACACAATAATTTACATTCAAAATATTGTTTTTGGTCCAAATACCTCTCTATCGATTCATTATCTTTTCTTCCATCCCCCTCGTTGTAAAAAGTATGATCACGTCCTTGGCTCATGATGGCTTTCTTTTGGGAGGAATCTATGACGAAATGAAAATAATTTATAAAGTATCTCACACTAGTTAACTTGCAAAATATCTCATACTAAACAAGAATGACGGAACTCTATTTAATTTAAAAATATATCTTTTATCGTACAGAGATCAGATATTGAAATCAAATATATCTGATCTCCATATCCACCCATGGCAGAAAGTGTCCGTCGTAACACCAAAATAACTAATTTCATTTAATACCGGAAGTTGGTCTATTTGATCCTGGAAAAATGTCGAATAAACTTGCTTATAATTCAATGATTTTTGGTAATTGTAGCAGAATTCCGAAAAAAATACTCGGTTGCTGTGAAAATTGCTGGAATCTAAGAAACGTTTCTACTATTTATAAAATTTAATTAATTTCTAAAGTTAACTCCATACGACCTGATTATCCCTGTGTATTTTTATGGGATAATTCATGAGCTTGAATTCAACTATCGAAATGGGTTGTTCATTACTGCGAAATTTTACAAATTTTCCGTATATTTTATCAGAATTCTCACAATTTCAAATCAATATTAATATTTCACGACTAAAATAAGAATATATGATCATTTTCCTTTCTTTTGACACTTGTCTCAATTTTGAAAGACCAATGCTTCTAATTTAATTCTGTAAAAGAAACAACTTCTGCAAGTAACGAAGACCTACTTTACGTTCATTTCTTATGAAAAAGTATACTAACTGATTATCCCCGTCTGTTTATCTGGGATAACTCATGGAATCAATGATCAACAATTGCCTTGGTCGTCAAAGGGATGGGTTGTTTATTTTCGAAACATTTTACAAATTTTCCATGTATTTATCAAAGCTCCCGCAATCTTGAATTTATATGAACGTTTCACGACTAAAATAAGACTCTATGATCATTTTCCTTTCTTGTGACATTTGTCTCAATTTCGTAGGACTATTGTTTCTAATTTAATTTTGTAAATAAAACAACCTCTGCAGGTAATGAAAACCTATTCTACGTACATTTTTTATGGCAAAGTATACTAACTGATTATCCCCGTGCATTAATATGGGAAGTCAATGTTCGACAGTTGCTTTGGTCGTCAAAGGGATGGATTGTTTATTTCCCAAACAAATTACGAATTTCCCGTATATTTGATCAAAGTTCACGCAATTTCGAAATTATATGAATATGAGTTACTAAAGTACGATTCTATGATTATTTTCCTTTCTTTTGACACTTGTCGCAATTTCGTAGGACAATTGTTTCTAATTTAATTTTGTAAAAGAAACGACCTCTGCAAGTCATGAAACCTTAATTTACGTACATCTCTCATGGAAACGTATTATGGGCTCCTGGGTTCGAACCCGGTTGGTTTTAGCATCGTAGAAACACAATGCAGTTTGTTTCAGATCTCTAAATCAAGCAATTTCAAAGATAAATAGGGGGACTGACAGACATTTGCTTTATATATATGATATTCTTAAAAATTAAGCTTAAAGTCCCTTTCCCCGCGTTAATGTTACATTTCAGTAATTGCGTAGTCAACTACTTATGGAATAGAGTAGATCGCTAATTTTCACGTAGATGGGAGTAATTACAACAGCTACTTTGATAATTCGATTCCTTAGTGGCCTCTTGTAGAAGGTATTCCGGAGAGAATTGCGTTTCATAGCCATCATTTTCATCAC